>JAVQIZ010034987.1:0-12965 GCA_036023535.2 Galaxias brevipinnis
ATAAGAGGGATGGAGGGAGGATGGAGGTAGGGAAGAGGGTGGAGGGCAGGAGGTAAGGAGGGATGGGGGAATGGAGGGACAGAGGGATGGGGGTAGGGTGGAGGGCATGAGGGAAAGGTAGGCGATGTAACAGCTGTTTTGACCACCTTGTTATTATGGAGAGAGAGAGAGAGAGAGAGAGAGAGGTATTGTCCCTCAAGGCCCCTCCCCCAGGGCCTCTAGTGGAGTAGTCCAGGAGGAGGAGGAGGAGGAGGAGGAGGAGGAGGTACCTGCCAGACAAACAAACAATACCACGGGGAGGAATGGAGTGGTGCAAAGGAACAAAAGGTGAGATGGAGAGAGGAGGAAAAGAGGAGAGCATTCAACAAGCAGCACAATGAAAGGCACTGGGGCCAGGAATCACTGGCTAGAGGCAGATGAGTGTAACCAAAGAGAATAGAAATCCCTCTCTCTGGATAAGGAGAAGTTACAGGAGAGGATATTGAATGGATGGCCTTGCTTGGCTATCTAACAGCGTACTGTCATGAGAGCTAAAGATGGGGCTGACTGTCAGAAACGATAGGAGGAAAAAGAGTCACCTCAATAAGAGTCAGATGCATCTTTTATACTACACATTACATATGTTAAGCCTATATAAGTCACAAGGTCCTTGTTGTAATATAATATTGCGAAATATATATTTCCCTTTCTATCTGGTCAAATCAACCAGATGTTCAAAGATCCACAGCTCAACGAAAGGGTGTCCTATCCAATGTATTTCAACAAAGGAATAGGAATTATTAAACAAAAATCCAACCAACTAATGATTTTCCATGAGTGTGTAACAATCTATACAGTAGCAGACATAGTACAGGAAAATGGAAATCAACACATTTTTCGTACTATGAAAAATGGAAAACAACTCATTTTTCGTACTAATGTAAACATCATTGCTTGTTTAAATCCACTGTACCCAGTGATATAAAATGGCAGAAGGGTGATGTTTTCATCATAAGACCACAAGCCTATCTACAGCCATCCTCAATGCTACACTAATGTGAAAGGCAGTCAGCACACTTTATATGAACTGAGATAATGCAGAGACGCAAACAGCGCCCTCAGGTGGTAAAGATGAAAATACTGTTGCAATAGCAATATTTGGGCTCCCTCCTGTGGACCAAACCTGCAACTACAGACTTATGTCTACATGTATTGCCTGAGCAATATCTTGCTATCAATACAAAACAATTGAAGTAATTTAATTCACACGTATATTCGTAATTAAGATTTGTGATTGTTATAAAGAATGGATTACCTTTGTGTCTAAAGGCATCTCCTGTCGTTTGAGTTTATATTTCACCACATACCTGCAGGCATTGAGCTTCTGCACACAAACACTGCTTCAAACAGTTGCTTACCATTATATTCAGGTTATTCTGGCAGAGAAAAACAGCTAAAGTTGCTGTGGGCTACACACATATTGCAATCCCCGCTAATGGTACGAATGATCTTAGAAAGTACATAAACACTGTGGCATACGATGTGTCAAAATCGTGAAGTACACTTTACTAAAATATATCCAACATGATTCATAAAATAAAAGACAGACAGCCTCCAGAATTCGATAAATTCATTTATTTCCACAGAAAAGTCATTCCACTGTGCGGGGAAACGGTTACGCAAGGACAACTAACCCATGGGACGATGTTTTACAAAAATAAAACACTTTTGTTAATTGTACTGACTAAAATAATGGCCCCGATACGTTTTTTTTTCTCCTCCAGAGCCCACTGGATAGCTTTGATAGATATATTTTATTCCTTTCTCTGAGATTCGGCTTACGTCGACGTATCCCTGTATTTTGTTTATCACGCGGAGGGTAACCCTTCCTATTTTGTCGAGAGAACCCTCTTCAAACATGAATAACACCACAGTAAACAGGCTTTAGAATAAAGGTCAAAGTGGCAAGGTAAACACCTAGACATAAAGGGTGGAGTTCTAATACGCAAGCAACCCTCTCTCGCCCGACCTGGAGAAGGAAACCAATGACTTCAGACCCGCCCTGTGGTTACCACGACCACCTGGCATGGCCGAGAGAGGAGGACGCTCATGCTTTAAAGAGGATCATGCAAAGTGTCCCATTTAACACCATTACCCATACTGCCACACTCCAGTCCTGAAATAGCTCTGATGAGGAACGGCGCTAAATATACCTGTGTACTGTGTGGAACAGCGCAGAGGAGGCTAGCAGTATAAGGTCTGTATGTCAAAATGAGGCAACCATATACCATTAAATGCATTTGATTGGATCGAAAATGCTACCTGAATGAAAATCAAGAAGCCACAACTTTTTAATACCATTGTCGGTTTCTTTTTATACCTTTTGCAATAGAACAGGGAACAATACTGGGCACCTTATCCTGGTTTAATCGATGGGGTTGGCTCAGGAGAGCCATCTTTGGCATTATCAACGCGGAACTCGAGATCTCACCCAACGAACTGAAGAGCAAGGGGAGCGTGAACGCCTTCCCAACACGGTCGAAAACATCATGTGGCTTCACACCCCCAGTGCCTCCTCCCAAACCTCACAATTCAAGGAAAACCTCATTTTTACCGTATGTACTTTCCAAATATTGTTCACCAACAGATGACTGATATAACCTTGCGTTTGGCCATGGACGGGTAATGGGAATATACTTCTCTAGCTGAATGAGAGGTGGGGAGCTGGAAATATGAAACAGTGAATTCCTAAATGTGAGTATAGTCTCTGGAAGCCCAGCTCTCCTCCATATGCTTAAAAGGGAACAAAGAAAAAGTAAAAGGGATCAAAAAAAGAACAAAAGCCAAAGCTGTCCATGGGATGATCACGCCTGTCAAAATAGGATTCTCCTTGTCCAATGAGCCTCCGGGCTTGAGCAAATCAACATTACTGGGGAGGGGGGGGGGGGGGGGGGGTTGACTTTAATTGAATTAGCGTGGACGCCCTGAATCATGTGTTAGATTAGCTTATAGATTAGTCCATCACATCACTGACACCATTCCAAACAGAAAACAGCAAAGAAAGAAACTATAGTTCAGCCGGTCTGTGCAAGGCGGTCTGTCAAACGTCTCTTGGGACACAGACTGGCCGGGGTCGAAGGGCGGGCGGGAAGTTAAAAGCTGTGAAGCGCTGACGCGGTCTATGAAGGACCTCTAGGCTGGATATAGAGCATGTCGTCTGTGTGTGTGTGTGTGTGTGTGTGTGTGTGTGAGGTTTCTCCATCATCAGCTGCAGGGCGGCGGGTGCAGCGTGCGGTAGACCCTCCGGCGGTGCTCGTCCTCCAGCACGGGCCCCACCACGGCCTCCACGTCCTGGCAGCGCCGCAGGAAACGACAGCGGTCACGGGCCAGCTCCTCCCAGGGGCCGCGCCGCTCCTCCTCCTCCTCCTCGCCGCAGCTGGCAAAGAACTCCTCCACCTCCTCGGAGAAGCGGACCTGGGGAACAGGGAGCAGGGGGGGACAGGGTTAGGTCTGAGCGGGTTGAGGGACCGGGCCGTGTGAAGGACAGGGCCGTCGACGCCGCACTGCTGCCCAACGCGTTTGGATTGGGAGAGCAGTGGGCAGAGAGTACCCTCTTGGCCCTGGCAGCGGAGCCTTTGAGCAACGCTAAGAAAACACCAGTGAGCTCCCCTCTGCGCGGTTACTACCTTCATTCATTTCACATCTATGAGCGACACGATTCCCCTCAAGGCGACTCATTCTCAACGCTAAATGGATTCAAAGGAGACGACAGATTTGGGTTGGCGGTGGGGAGGATCAGGCGTGTCTAAAAGGAGGCGCATCACGAAAGGACAGCTCGATGGATCCCAATACCCAGATCTCCTACCACACACACACACACACACACAGTTGATAGCCCCCCCGCCCCCAAACATGAAAGGCCCCTTCATCCCCACAGAGCCGCGGCATATGCTGCTGTAACGTTTGGAGCCCAGACATGCTTTGAGGTAGAGAAGGCGAATGAGATGGTTTCCCTCTTCCCCTGCTCTTCTGTTCCCCCCCACTCCCCTAGTTATCGCCGCTGTTGCTAAGTAACGAGGCAGGGCCGTGCTGGTGGATATGGATGGATTGCTGGGCTAATATGAAGCAGCACGGAGTGAGGGAGATCACATCGCTGCCTTTCAAAGCCCACTGAGAGAGAGAGAGAGAGAGAGAGAGAGAAAGAGAGAGAGAGAGAGAGAGAGAGTGAGTGGACGTGAAGCGCTCCCGGCAAACGGAGGTTTCCTGCTCTCTCGTTTTGGTCTGGTATGCTGCTTCAAAACGCACTACCAACTCAAAGAAAGACGTTTTTAAACTCAACCTACGCGTCCTCGTGCGCTCGCTACAACCAGGGCAAAGGTGACTGCCAGTAACGGCACACCAGCCTTCGGTCTCAATCACGTTGCAGGAATTGTGGCCCAGCTCCAGGAGCGTGCTGGCAAACTGCGAGGTGGACTGCCCAAAGTCTTAAGTCCGCTGAGAGCGGCGTCGTCATGGAGACGGAGAGTGCGCGGGGGGGGGACTGGCTCGTCAAGACTTTTGAAGGGCCCTCGGGTCTCCCCAGAGGACGCTGGGAGGTGGAATCCGTCCATCAGCTTTGCATAGCGGGAGGCCTCAACATGTGCTACAGTCACAGGCAGAAAGCAGCCGGAGTGCCCGCCTTTAAAAAACACACTTCAATAACGGGAGAAAAGCTATTTCTTTCAAACGTATGCACCAAGAACGCAGAACTTTCTTCTTTTTTTTTTTTTCAAACCTAGTGGATTGAAGTTGGGAGATAAAAACGCAACGGGCACGCTACACATGGAATGTTGGAGGAAAAGAAATGTATAACAGATACCATGGGGCTCGGAATTAATTAGGGCAATCCGCAACACGCAGCGATAGCACTAATTAATCACTCGACGCGCTGGTTAGATAGAAAGGCCTCTCTCATTAGCGGCTCGTTGTCAGCGCCCTGCTTACGTGGCTGGTGTAATGAGTGAGCGAGCGACAGACTCTGGGGGGAACACAGCCACCATTAAGGGGTTTAACTTCACAGTCACGCTCAGGTGGGTGACTCGTACACTAGAGAGGGTTATGAGTCACCAGACCCACGGAGACCACAGACGGAGCGGGGACCAGTGGCTGTATCTAGTCTACATGATCTAGCCTACACGCCGACCAGCCTAGTCCATTGAGTCCAGGTCTGGTTAGGCGAAGGGGGGGAAAGCAGACCCGGAACGGAAAGGCCATGCACAAGGCTACTAAACAGACCCACTCAAAATAGTAATGCGCCATGTTAAGGAGAGTGAGTATGTGAGAGAGGGAGAGTGAGAGAAGCGACTGACCTTTTTCTCTTTGATACAGCCGGTGCTGCTGGTGGTGGTGGTAGAGGGGCCGGGGGCCCCGGTCACAGTGATGGGCAGGCCCTCAGAGAAGCCACTGTCCAGTCTCTCTTCCGCATCCTCCTCGGGCCGGGGGGGAGAGGGGGCCGCTGGGGCCGACGCCGGACGGCGAGCGGAGCCACACGGGGGCTTCTCCGCCCGGGGAACGGCACAGGCTTTGGGGGGCTCCCGAGTCTTGATAGAGGCCTTGAAGTTCAGGGGGCTGTAGGGGTCCGAGGAGCAGCCGAAGGAGTTCCACAGGCGTGCGCACTCTGCCTCATCCACCTCGCTGGCAGAGGTGGAGTCGTCCCATGCCTCCTCCTCCACCTTCTGGAGAAGCGGGGACGGGGAGGGAGGCAAGGCCGCCGGGGAGCAGGAGAGGGGCGAGGGGGGGAGGCCGGTGGGCAGGGAGCACGGGGCTGGGGAGGCGGCCCTGGGAGAGGAGGTGGTGGTCTGGAGGCGGGCGGTGAAGTTGATGGGGTGGTAGGGGTCGCGGCTCCGGCACAGGGAGTTCCACAGGCGCTCGGCCTCCGCCTGCTGCTCGCCGTCCGACGACTCGTCGTCCTCCAGGGAGTCCGAGTCAGAGTACTCCGAGGAGGAGCCCTCACTGTCGAAGCCGTCGTCATCGTCCTCCTCGTCGCTGCTGGACTCGCCGTCCGACTGGCTGTCGTCGCTGCAGGGGCTGCCCATGATGTAGGCGATGGCCTTGTTCTGACAGATGGGCGTGGTTAGGGGTGAGGCGGTAGGGGCACCCGCCTCTGCTTCCTCGTCTTCGGACTCACTGGGGTCAGCGGCTCCCGCTCCCGGCTCTGCCTCCGTCCAACCAGATGGGGTGGACCACCCCTCTTCCTTCTGTTCTGGAGTCTCTCCGTTTGCTTCCCCGTCTCCTCCTCCGCTCGCAGAGCTACCTTCTTCTTCCTTCATTTCTTCCAGCCCCTCCAGGTCCTCACAAGAGGCTTTCACCTTGTACATTCGGCTGACAGAATGCTCCTCCTCCAGGCTGGAGTAGCCATTATCTTGGTCAGGTGTAAGCACTGTCACTTCACTGCTCCCTGCGCTAACAAGACGGCTACAAATGCTAATACTGGGTTGGTGTTCTAAAGGGAGGCCCTCGGAGCTCGAGAGAGATTCTGGTCGGACTGTATGAAGGTCGACATTGTCCATTAGCTCTTCTTTGTGGCAGGCAGGTCCAGTGCATTCCCTGGGCACTGATTCGCTCCCGTCATTGCACTGTACAAACAACTCCGTTGGCTTAGCAACGGGGGCTTTTGTACCACTCTCCGGTTGAGGACAATGCTTGCCTGTCAATGGGCCCTCTTTACTCCAGGCCAGATTTGACACTAAACTTTGAAAGTTGTGCTGGCTTTCCCAAAACCCATCCCACCAGTTACTGCTGCTCGTTACCTGGGTGCTTGCCCCGTTCGAAGACATCTTTTTTACGTCAAGACCGTGTGTTGTTTCCGTGAGTCTAACTTGGGCCGATGCAGGTCTCCTCAAAACTTGACTGACAGAACCTCTACCAGTCGTTAAAAAACCTATTTGAGTGTGTTTCTGTCTAATATTTAATTCAATTTCGGCAGAGCTTTCAATCCCTAACTCTCTTAGCGAATCTGTCGTTAACCAACTCAAGGTGCTTCTTTCGCTAGCCTCGACCAGCCTCACATTGTTTCCATGAGGGTAGTGCAGGCATGAGAGGTGGGGGGTTGAATTTGGGTCTCCTCCAGGCATTAAGTCGTCTAAATGCCCTAAAAAAGACCTCTCATCTTCAACAATATTTTGCTTCAAATCGGCACCTGACCAACTTGGCACACTTTCTGTAACGGCTGGATTTCGTGAGCGTCCAGCTAAATACTTCTGCAGAAACGACACAGGCCAGGAAACTAAGGAGAGCATGTTAATCCACGAGCTCCCTTGACTCTCGTGCCCAAGAGATGTTACTCCAAGGCCGGTGGGGGAAGAGGAAGGACTCGGTGGCCCCGAAAAGTGTTCCCTTCTATTCGTTCCCTTAAACATAATGAACGCGTCTTCTTCCGACACAATTCATGCATGAAAATAAATTTATCTAAACCAATGATCAAAGTTGTCAAATGTGTGACAAATTATGACTAGTAAATTGTGCCGCTAGATTGACAACTGTCCAATTTTCCTTAGAAGTCAATTGCTTTGCAAAAATATAGCTTGTTGCGGTTTCATGCAATTTCCATAGCTAAACTGAAATGTATGGCAAAGTCCGTTAGCCATTTATTAAACAGAATGGCAAACACACCGGCTACCTCTGCTAGGAATCCAATGAATAATATCGTCCATATTGTCCGCGGCAGTCGCAGCGCTCATACCGGGGACATTTTGCTGTAGTGAGTAGTGATTGAGCTTCTCTCGGGCAGTAAGCTTCGTATAAACGGTTGTGGTACGGAGAGTATAAGAAAGCACACTTGATGAGCCGTAACATGTAGAGTTATCCAGGTTAAACGACGTATGACAAGCCATTTTGTCTTGCTCTTTGTAAAAACTGTGATTAGCCAAGCGATAAGGTTTCCGAGGGTCTTGATTCCCACACGTTGATCCTACAGTCTATATAGGCTAACTATGCTAACGTCCGCTAGCTAGAAGCAGTTCCCCCTAATTCAGAAAAGCGAAACTAACGATCAAATACTTCACCCCGATCCAAAAACGCTCAATCTATTTATCACGACCGTAATACAGTGTCTTAGAAGATTGTGACATATAGCATTAACTAACGTTAGTTTCTTCAAATTGTTCTTTCCTGTTCAGGTTTTAATGGTCTTATTTCCTCGTACGGTAGAGTAGATTTGGCTCGCTCTACGCTGAGTATTTCATCAGAAACTGTGAAGGGAGCGTCGCAAAAGATCATTCGTCGTCACATAATTCAAAGCTAGGGGGCGTCGTGATGTGACCAAATAGGAGGAAGTGTGTCGCACATATAGAGGCTGTTACATAATGAAAGTGATCCTTGTATCCTCCTCTATCAGCTAAACCTAATTGTGCTGTCGACCTGTCGCTGTGTAGTTTCTCACACTTACAATGTCCAGGAAAGGTTTGATGTACCAACTTGAATAATAATAATAAAAAAATACTTAAATAACTAACAGTAATCTGTTATGCTCAGTTTGTGTTTTGCAGTGGCAGTTGAGCAGGCTACTCTAAGATAGCCTTCTAGTTTCACCTTCGATGGTATCATGTTTTGTTTTTGTGCCGACATAGTGGCAGTATACCCTGTAAGCGGTTTTTCCAATTCAAAGCTAATGTAGCAAGCCCAGCGCTGATGGGGGCTAGTGGGATCATTTGGCCCAATTGCATGCATTAAGATTAAGTTCCCAGTATTACATTTGCACATTCTTTTTTAGGAAGGCAATTCATGCTCTACTTATTTTTTTTCGTAAAGTCACGTTTAATGCTTCCATGCAGGCACTCATGAAGAATGCATGATCGTATCCCCTCTGAGTGTTGCAGTCTTCTGCCACATCTAATATTAATAAGGGGGGACACTTTGAGTTGCCCCTTTTAAAAGGGTTTAGCTCCATCAGCAGATCTCCTGGGGTTTAATAAACTTTGGCATGTTACTATCAACACGCACAGGTTTTTGGTTTTATGGTTCTCACTCTTCAGTGCTGTCTTCCATAAAATATGTCATGTTGAAAACCAGAGTGGGAATATGCTTTATCTTCTAAACTACTTTCATTATGAACAGGCTATGCTTTCTTCCAATGTGAAACAAACTAGGTCCTTTGATCGGAACACATAGGCTACTTCTGGGAACTCTGCTCAAACACCATTCCTGTGAGCATTTAAGGAATGAGGTCCTACGCATCGTCTGCATGTGGGGCACAGCAGCAGGCAGCAGAACCTGTCTGAATTCAGAAAGATGGCACCTTAGCAAGTACCCCCAATGTAACTGAGTACCGTATGAATCAGCAGCATGAGAATAGCCTTGGAGGGACATGTTGACTCCTGGGAACATGCTAAGAATAGCGGGCTGTAACAAGCCCAGTACAGTATGGGATGTCTGATAGGATGTCTGGCCATCTGTGAAAACATCATGCACATACAGCTTCACATACAGGGGGGCACAAGGCACATAATCCTGAGAATTGATTAAATGTTCATTTTTTAAAATAATATTTAATATTATGGTAACAGCTCTAGTTCATAAGCACTTACTTGATTTGCAACTCCTAACAGTTGTAAACATGTTGCTTTAGTAAGATACGCAATATGCGTGCAATAACACACTTCCCTGTAAAGATTATGAAGGCATGGGTTATATTGGGTGGCTTACACACACAGGCCTGATGTAAGTGTTACCTCAGTGTAGAGGCATACGGGGTGTGTGTGTGTGAGCAGACAAAGGGGTATGAGGACAAAGACAGGCGCACCCTGTTTGTTTCCCTCCCACAGTAAAGAGGATTAACTCGGATAAGACTCCTGAAACAGATAACATTCCATGTGTCGATATCTCATGGATGGAAAGGCTAGGTTTGAGAGAGAGAGAGACGGTTCCAGGTGAGGGTGGAAACTTGAGCTACTTTGATGAACGTGTACTAGTGAAGTGTCTATATGAAGAAATTCTAACAGCAGTTAGATATGATTACTGGTCTCCCAGACAATCATTAGTGGCTATGGCTAAAAAGATGTTTCAGCTTCTACATTTCTCACTGTCCAGTTTTCTAAGAATAACAAGTGTTACTCAGACAGACAGGCCAGCTTAAAGACAGGCATTTAGGACTTCAGATCAGTAGGGCAAGGAGTCGTTTAGAAGGCATTTCTATGAAGAAACAGAAAAAGAAGATGGTGCAACCATCGGACATTTGATGACTAAGGATGTTTCACAGCATGTGACAGTGCTTTCATCAGACAACATAAACATGCACACAAATGTTTATTTTAGATTCAAGTTTATTTTTGTTATTATTTAGTGCAAATTATATTACAAAACATGGTCAAAAAAATGAAGGGAACAGAATACAGCCTCTGTAAAAACTAAACACAAAGGGGTAAAACTGTGCTGCGTTGAGGAAATCCACTCACATTATGAATGATATTCTCAGTATTATTTACAGTAAGATCCAGTTCATTTTGAACTTACATTCGGTTTCATTTTGTCAGCATGCCGCGGAGGTCAAGCACAGAGCCTTCAGTATTGTACTCTCCAAAGCCTCACAATCCTTGGCACCTGCCATTTGTGACACATGAATCTTTGAGTGTTATGCCCCTAATGTCATGTTATAAAGACACACAATAGTATAACTCAATATTATATTTATTCTTCTGTATACTGGCTGAGTGAAAACAATATTGACATGTCCCTAGGATCTGTCAAGGTCCAAAAGGAAAGGTGACTATAAGGGAGGTCATGACTGGGTCACCTCAGAATGTAACTGACTGACACACTGTATGAGCAAGAGTTACATACTTGGTAACCAGATACCTTTTCTGATATTTGCTGTCTGCTTGGCACGCAGTACAATTTCTGCACTTGGAGAAAAGCCCCAAAGCTTCCTTTGAAACTTGCTACTTGTCATACTTCAGGCAAGTAGATAACTACAAAGGACCAGTAAGAATTCATGAACAATAAAAAGTCTGGTGAAAAGAAAAGTAAAAGGTATTCACCACCAGACACGCTGCGTTTAGGGCAACCGGCAACCAAGGAGACTGTGTGTTTTGTAAGACCGGTTGAGTTAGGTCAAGTAAGTGGGACATTGTGACTAGTCTCTCAAATCTTCATCTAATCCTTAAAACACACCTTTAAAATAAGCATCCTCAAATCCACAGCTATGTGATTGTTAACACACAGATACCCTTGGAATTCAATGTCTCAATGGGTCTACAAAGAACCTTTTCAGAATGTTGAATATTACATGAAGGGCAGCTATAATTACAGATATAAAATGTGTAATCTATCCCAATGAATGCTGGTAGGATTGTGGTCTGTTATTGAAAAAATAAATCAGCCATATATGGGACGTTGATTCTGTGCTGATGTTTTGGTGATCTGATGAAGTACATTTTGTTGCGGAGTGACAGGTCAGGGAGGTTGACCAGAGTGAAATGGTGACAGCACACCATGTTCCTTAAGCAGTATAGCACTGTGAGTTGGCCCTGAGGCATTCATTTGCATGTAAGCTCATTCTTGTTTTAGCGCTGGTTTTCAGGTCTGAGCACCAAAAAGCTCTTTCTGCATTTTCAGCAGCCTCCTGCTGAAGAACTGTTTCATTCAATAGTAGTTAACTTCCATTTCAAATCTTCAGGAATGGTTACAGTCAAAGGTATGTTGTATGCAAAAAAAATTTAAAAGGAAACTCAAAAACATGTTTGATTTGATCACTGGCAGCAAACTAGCATAGCATGCATTTTAAACATCAATCGTGTATTTGCAGTACATCAAAATTGTCTTGCCAGCGCAAATCCCTTGTGGTGCAGCGATACTATTGAAATATTTTCAAGTCCCCGATGTACAGAGATCAACGTTTGAAGATGCTCACATGCCAAAGAATATGAATGAGCGCTTTGATATGAATCATTCCCCCGCACAAAACACAAAATGATTTGAATAGTCTGTGAAAAATATCAAACAACATAGTCATATCAATGTACAGCGCTATATTTGAAATGCTAGTAGCCACGCATGTAAATAGCGGTCTTTGTGCTCGAGTAGATTTTGACGGTTTGCATTAAATTGCTAAAGAAGCTTACAGTGTACAGCTCTGGCTTCAGCGCGACAGCTACGCAACAATCCAAGCTTCAAGTTCTGCCGCACACAAGACAACTTCGCGGTCTCGGTCGCCTTCTTTTCTATTCCTCCTTTTCCTCATGTGAAACCCCAATAGGAGCCAATCAAAACGAGTTTCATCTCGTACGGCTTGGTCATCGAGGAGAATATGCGAGGGAGGGAGCACGTCTACATCATTGAGTTTTGGATGCAACCTATGAGTCCACAGAAGCCATATTGAACACGTTTGAGTGGTTGAAAACACAGAACATTACATTAGACCACAAGTTCTAAACAGGGGTTCCGTAGCGGGGGTTCTAAGTCCACACCATAGGCAGGTAAACCTCTAAACAACAGTACAAAAACACCCAGATCTTCGAGCTCTGTCCATTCAGAAAGGCAGGGCACGACAATAACAACTACATCTACAGTACACAACGTGGGAATAACACAATGGAATCAGACATTGTAGTCCCACACCACAATCAAACCAAGCTCGCAATCGAGCAGCACTCAATGAATTACATTTGATCAAGGAAATAACTTATAAAGAAATAACTTCTCTTTTGAAAGACATGACCATGTAAGGCGTTCCATGGCCCCCTTCATAAGAAGCGTTTAGATTTTTTTTTTTTAAATGAGGCATGTCCACAGACGGCTTTCTTGATCCCAGGATGGACCTCCTAAGAATGGTCAAAGGCCTGGTAGCTCTAAGACAGTAGCTTTACAGTCTATCTCTAAGGATTCTCACCAGGAAAGAGACTTTCCAAAAACACTTTACCCCTTCAAGTTCACACAACAAGGCTCCTAACTGTTCCGGTCCATGTTTTGCATGGTTTCAACTATTTTGTATTGGTCAGAGTAGCCAGTCTTGC
>JAVQIZ010035000.1:0-10351 GCA_036023535.2 Galaxias brevipinnis
AGAAATTACTGCTCATGCGCTACCCTGTTCTGAACTAAATGCATTCTTTTTGAACACATTAAAGCATTGTCGGTGAAAACCTGACCTTGTTGAAAATAAAAGCAAACGGTAGTACTTCATCGTCATGTGTCCACTATTATATTATGATGAAGAGGCACTACCGACCTAGCGGCAATAAGCCCCCTTGTCAACAAACAGGGTTTGGACCGCAGTCCGCTTGTGCTGCAGGGGTAGGTCCTGCGCGCAGAGGCGGTCAGTCGAATAACTGTGATGCATCATATCGCATTCGCGCAGGGAAATGCATTTCTAGTTTTGACATTGCTTTTCAATAGCGCTACGGTAACAAATAAAGGAGTTAGTTTTACAGCAAGCAATTATTTATGGTGGCTTTATGGTATAATAGTTAGCTACGCACACTTTAGCTAGCTAACATCCACATGGCCAGAATGTTTTATAACATTAAACAAATAGAATTCACATGCAGTAGTATAAACAGTGTTGTGTTGACGGTTAACTCCCTATGTCCGGCTAAGCACTGTCGCGTGAGTTGCACTAATTTAATGCTCTATTGCTGTATTACCAGTAAGATATCATTTATGGTGGCTTAATTTAAGACTAGCTAACGTCAGCCTCCATGGAAATAACGTTAAGATCCAAACTGTGATGGTAAGTGTTCACTAAATAAAAACTAAATAACAACGCCACTCCCGAAGGCATTAAATGGGCAACACTTCATATGCGTTAGCAGCCACTATCCAATTCAAGTCAGCAGAAGTCTTTTTTAACGTTAAACAAATACAATTTAACTCACATTCTATACGCAGTGTCTTACAATGTTGTCCAGTTAAATGCCAAGTGGCGGTAGAATCTAGTGAATTACGATAAACTTGGATTGACTTGTAGAGCTATCGTGAGTCCATGCTACTACACCCACTCGGACGGGAGCATATTATGCTCCGTCATTCAAAGTCCACCAGAGGGCATAATCTGTTTCCCCATTCAATGTTTATGGGCAAATTAAGCGTGTAAAAAATACAATAAAAAAGTAACTAGTGGACAGATTAATTAGCTGTGTACAGGCGCACTCCGTGGCATTCGAACGGACATTTTGGTCTTGCAATGGAAGTGAAATGCTCACAACTGCAACCGTAGTTAGGTGCCGAAAAATAGGGCTAATAATAATAACTAGAAATGCATTTCCATGAGAAAATACGGATCAGTTTGGGTTTCCACCATCAGCGACCAGGCAGTGCTGGTGGCCAACCCCCAAAAATAACCGCTGCAGCACTACTACGTCCTCGTGTGTTGCTGGACAGCGTTGAACTGAACACAAGCGTAAACGCCCACTCCGGGTTGGGGACAGTTGGAACATCTGACTTCTTCCATTCATGTACATTTTTGAACTATATGTCACATGTTGTAATCTTTAACTTTTTAATTAGATTTTTTTTTTATGAGATTAGACTTTTTAATTAAGTTCGATGACAAATTCAAAAAGTGTTGCAACCGTCCCCAGTCTCCCCTACGTCCTTGTGTTAGCTCAATCTTTGTTTTAAGTAGGAATGGGCGATACCACAGATTTGTTTTCTATCAATCCCACGCCATATTATGTCAAGTATCCCCAGGGTTGCAGTGGGCCGTGTCATGCAGGGAACGTCGTTCCCCCACTTCTTTGAGCATGATGTTTTATTTTGTATAATTTAATTTTTTTTTACTATTGTAAAATTAAAACGGTATTTTGCCAATGGTAACGAGTGTACACATCAAGCAAACCTCTCCAATAATGTCTTCTTTGTCATAAAAATTCCAGTGTGTTCAGTGGTTGTTGACGGCAAACTCATATTTATCAAGCATTTCATCATAGATTGAGTTCTCGAAACTCTAATGCTCAAAACTGCGCCCGTAGTTAGGACCAGAAAAAGTGGGCTAATAATAATAAAGTAGAAAAAAAATAAGACAGTATATGATTGTGTCTTACAACGCAATCACATAAAAATATAAGAAAACCATAAGAAAAACTAGATAAAAATAAAATGTATAATCAAATAGCAAAACAAAATATTTTTAAGTTAAATCTTACAAAAACCACATTACCTTAAAAAATACATTATTAGAGGTAGTACAGAACAAGGAGGTCTTGAGGTATTGGAATTTATCTTGAATAATACATTTAAAATAAAGTGGATTACAGAATTTTGAAAGAATTCGAATAGTATTTGGAATGCTTTTCCTGCATTCTTCTTTAATTCTATTGCTGACATAGATTTTTTGTTAAAATGCAATTTTTCTGTCAACAAAATCTCAATTAGATTAGCTAACTTTTACAGGCAAGCCTTTTTAGCCTGGACATTAGTATATAAACACAATTTCAGTCCACACATATTTTTTGGGGAATAATAAGGATATTCTATACAAAAATTAATCACTGTTTTATCGCTCTTGGTTTGACAATGGAATTTTGTTAGTTGGTCAATTGATAAACAAAATTGATGTGTTACTGTCATATTCAGAATTTCTTCAAAAAAAATTAAGGTACCAATCACACCTGAAGAGTATGCTTTTGTTTTTGATGCAATTCCTACAGGTTCCCTTCTGTTTTTAAAGTATTGTAATGCCATAGTAAGTAACTTTATTTCCAAACACATCTTTATTGGAGATGTTGATATTTGAAATAATCCAGTAACAGAGACATTAGAAATGCTTTGGACTGGGTTACACCTCCTGCAGCAAAGTTCTTTTGGTCTTCTATCGTGAACGATTTATAGTGGGAAAAGTCTTGTTGTATTCTAAATAAGTATTGTATTAATAATAAAGTAAAAGAAGTTTTATTCAAGATTATACATCGAATTTACCCTGTTAAGGAAGTGTTGGAAAGATTTAAGCAAAAAATGTAATATTGCAATTCAGACAAAGAAACAATATTTCATTTGTTTTTTCACTGTGCTAATTCAAATGTATTTTGGTCTGCTATTCCAAACGTTGAATCGACAATAATGTACAGATCAATGTAGGGCCTATTTGATGTAATGTTATATTTTGTGTTTCATGGGTTGGATAATAATGCCAACTTTATAATTCAGATCCTAATCATTGTTGGTAAATTCCATATCCACAAATCAAAATAGACTGGCACTAAACCCTGCTTCAATCGGTTTGCTGTTGAACTCAAACATTATGGCACTCATGTGTAAAGATAAAAAAAGCTAGAAAGACTTACAATATTTTAAAGGACTTACATTTTATTTGAACCTTAAAAGACTTACACTGAATGGACTGAAAATGCTGGCTTGGTCATTTTTTTTTCTTTTCTTCTTTTTCCTCTATTTCTCTTTAATGTTTTGTATCACAATTGCAGTACTGCACCTCTTTGTTGTTCATATATTTATTTGATAAAAAAACCAAAAACAAAAACAAAAAAACTTGACACTTTTTTAAGTAGCCCTCAAAACAACCAAATTTAACCGCAGGGGTGAGGAATAAAAATGTCAGCCCTTTGTCGTCGTTTTGGCATGGTCTGAAACGGAATTACACATTTTGGCGATTAGCTAGCGAACAGTTAATTTAGCATTACATTGTTCAAAACGGAAGTTAAGACGCGCAAGGTATCATGGGAGTCGGGAATCTCGTGGATGCACCTGTGTAGTTCGCGAGGACACGGTTTCGGACTAAATCAGCCTGGAGTTTGGTAGCAAATATGCTAACACCAAGCTGTATGGAAGAATAAAGCCTAGCAGGTCAAGCTAGTTATAAGTACTGTATCAGACTAATCGGGACTTTTCATCTAGAGTGCGTAGCAACATAGGCTATCGAAAGTTTTAATACAACCACGTGTCCATTTTGAAACGATTCGAACATCCAGTCTATGTTATTCAAATAAAACGGAAGGTAAGATACGTAAATTTAACAGCACATTGGCTATTCTGGTTTTTAACGTTACAGTTAATTATGGCCAGTCTTGCTAACTATAACAACGTTGTGCGGACATAGACCATGTCCTGGGACATGAGCGAGAAAATTAAAGCGCAGGCTATCTAGCTAGCATTAACTATTATAACGATAGCTATGTTGTCCCTTATCATTTGACTGATGTGGCTAGTTGACTAAGATTACCCGCTATGCTTTGGATAGGCAACGTTAGCTACGGTAATTTGCTAATGTTTCCATTTATATTTTTTGACAGATTCATTGATTCACCCATTGACCAATGTTGGCTATTGTTATACGGGAATCCGGTTACGATTATTTTCTAATGTAGTATTTTTTAATCCGGTTTCCTAACGTTAGTAACTACGGTTAGGCAGGACGGAATAATTTTCACGGTTTTTAAAACGAGTGATGAGACAGTCAAATTATCAGATGTCATGTTCTTTAGTAAACGTTTAAGAATTTAAAAAAATTAAGAAATTGTCAGAAGGCCTATGTCTAATAAATATATTTATATTTATTTATGTGTTAGTGTCGAAAAAAGATTTACAAGTTGATACTTCGTGTAGCCAACCGCAGTCTTTAAAAAGCAAAAACCTCCTATTACGAACTTTGACATTAGTTTACTTTATAGTATACTTTGAAAAAAACGCTGCCTTTGCCGTTATATGGTCGTTTACCTAAATTAAGGCTACAATTCAACTTGTACGTGTCATCGCCGTAAGGCTCCAGTATACTTTAAGCAAAAGCGAACTTTTCCTGTTCGCTTGGCACTGTTTTGCACTGATCTGAGTTTGCGGTAGCTTACTACATGCAATTACAGCAGGGAGAACCAAACTTCACGGATCGCAACAAAACATTAGGAGTGGCTACCAGTAGGGATACACCGTCGGCCGTAAAATAAGATGGCATTTTCTGATGGCAATGGCCGATGTTTATGTCGCATCAATTAGCCTAAATGTTGTTGCCGCATTGGGCATGTCTCACCAATTTATAGAGGTCCTGACCTGTTAGTGCTTAACTCGTTTCAATAGGGAACACAGAAACTGTTAAATAGTGTAGTGTGTTGACGGTACAGGTTGCAAATGCAGCCCATTGTGACCAACAGCATTAACAGTGCAGTGACCAACATCTCACAAGAATACTGTAAGATATGGCCGATTTGTTTTTTGAAGTTATAAAGATTGTATCATGCAAAAAAAGAACACATGGTTAGCTTTGCATTGTGTTGTCGGTAACAAGTCTTTCAGACTGGCTAGCCAGACGTTAACTAGCTATCTTTGCAGTAAGCCATACTGCATTTGAGCGCAGCTTTCCCGCTCTATGCTATACTGTCCGAGTAACCTGGGTGTTGTCAGTACTGAATCCAGAGGAGCACTTGATACGGACATGTTTATAAAGTATTTTACCACCCTCCATCAAAACAGTAGTGTATAGCTATTCTAAAGCAGTCCTATTTATCTGATTCTAAGGGATGAGTTGTGAGTTTTTTTCCTCATTATAAGGAAAGCAAAACAATATTTTATGTTCTCTCAAAATCTATATGATATTTAGTTGCCACTTTGCTGTTTGAAAAATATTGGAGTATTTTAAGTAGTGGTGGAGTAAGAGCTGAAAACAGCAATTTTTTAAATTTAGACCTTTCTTTAATCAATTTGCGACTCACCTGCATGCCATTCAGTTTGTAACAGTGTGTCTGTCTGGTTATCTTTATTATGGTTAACAAAATAATGTGCTAAACTGATGTTATCAATACCCCTGTCTATTTTGGTTTGACTATAAGTTCTTATTAGTTTTCCACTTAAAACATTCTGGCTTAGGCTATACTCTGTTAGCTAAACATCAAACAAAAAGTTAGGAAATTTGTGTTTGGTAGATTATTTCTCTGTCGTAACAATGCTTCTTGGCAATACATTTTATACTGTTGGAAAGCCTGTTTGTTTCCCTTTTAAATAGTACCCCATTTTAAGCAACATGCATTTGTGGGATGAGCAGCACAGCTGAGAATGTCGGTTGCGCTCATGAAAAATTTGCCAAGTTATCTCTGCCAATGCCAAACAGCTTATTCTGCTGTTGTTATTGATTCTTGTTTTGAGCTTCCGGTACCCCCAGCTGCTGACAATCAGGTGCCTGGACGATGTGTCCAGATTCTGCCTACGGAAGTTGGATCGTAGGGTCAAAGTGTGGAGAAGACGGGGAGAACGCTATGCTGATTGCTGCACCGATAGAGTAACACATTTTGGTGGAGGCAGTGTGATGGTGTGGGGCGGTATCTCCATCACTGGAAAACGAGGCTTGTCATCTTTGGAGGCAATCTCAATGCAGAGAGATATTGAGATGAGATTCTGCCACTAGTGGCAATCCCATATCTCCACAGTCTGGGACCGAACTCCATCTTCCAAGATGACAACTCTCGCCCCCACAGAGTGGAGTTTATCAGAGACTACCTCCAGAATTTGGGAATAGAGAGAATGGAATGGCCTGCCAACAGTCCTGACCTCAACCCAATTGAACACTTATGGGATCAGCTTGGGCGTGCTGTTCATGCTGGAGTGACTAACACAACCACGTTTGCTGACTTACGACAAATCCTGGTTGAGGAGTGGAATGTCGTCCCACAGCAGTGTGTGACCAGGCTGGTGACCAGCATGAGGAGGAGGTGCCAGGCTGTTGTAGCTGTGTATAGTTCTTCCACACGCTACTGAGGCTCCTGAATGTTTGTTAAATTAATAAATTGTACAATTGCAAATATGTCTTGTTTCTTCCTTGTTACTGATAGACTTCAATCATCCAATCGATCAAACAAGAGTCAATAGCAACAGCAGAATAAGCTGTTTGGCATTGGCAGAGAAGATTTGGCAAATTTTACATGAACGCAACCCACATACTCGGCTGTGCTGCTCATCCCACAAATGCATGTTCCTTACAAATGAGGCACCATTTATAAGGGAATTAAACAGGATTTCCAATGGTACAAAATGTATTGCTAAGAAGCATTGTTACAACAGAGAAATAATCTACCAAACACAAATTTTCAAACTTATTGTTCGATGTTTATATCGCCATATTTTTTACTTTAAATAGAAACTTGTATTAATACTTGTAAAATAGTCTTTATATGAGCTAGGGCATGTACAAAACGTAAGTGGCCAGACACTACTGGTGTATAGGGTAAAAATGTAAAGTTATCGATATCACCATGAAACCTCCCCAGTTGATAACTTACATTAAGAAAATTCTTATTTTTATTACAAATTTTCTGAAATTGTATGTTTTAATATGCAAATTATGCATTTGCATACATTTCCAGAACAAAATCTGAACATTGGGTAAAGCCAGGTTAAAAGTTATTATTTAATTTCGTTGACATATTATACACAAAGGCTTATACCAAAGGATATTTGGATATGTCTTTATTACTCAATAAAAAAAACTAAAACAGTCAACAGCCATAAAAATGCTTTTAGACATGTTTTAGTGATGGTGTTATATAAATCAGGCTATAAATGATATATGAACAAACCCTTCCATACATTTGGTATATTTAAGTGCTGAAGTGGAGGTTTCGTTCTCAGAGTAAGAGAAAAGATTTTGAGAAAACCACTTTCATAAATCCACACCGGCCCATGAGATAGCGTGTTTAGGTTTAAACCCCCCTTTGTACTTTCACGATTGGTTACTGAAACAAAGGAAATTACCATATTTAGATTTGATAACACTTGATAAAGTTACGATACATTTATGGAGGCAAGTCCACAAAATACTGTATAATACACATATTTTTAGTGTAGTTTAATATTTGTACAATATCAGTGTTACACATGCGATAGAAGCAAAATTGCTTTATACAATACATGCTATAGCGGGCAAAATAACAAATAATCTGAAAACTGATGAGTGGTTGTCAAAACGTAATTTTTGCCAACCATGTCTCGTCTTAAGGATGTAACGCTTGCCGTGGGGCCCCCCTTTCACTTGGCCTGTGTCCCTGGTGCCCCCCCCCCCCCCCCCCCCACACACACACACACTTATAATGTCCTCTACACGCCACTGTAATGCCGCGCATGTGTTTGTTTTCAAATAAGAGGTAAAGAAAAATGTCTGCTGTGTGGTAATATTTCAGAGTGGGCTTTGAAATATTAAAGGTTGTTTCACACATAATCGAATTTCGGCAGCCAGTCGAATTTAGGCACAACACTGGTATTAACGTCAAGCTATGGTCGTTAGTCAGAAGTCAGAACAGTGTTACTGTGGTGGCAATGCACTTGTTTTATTGTTTTTGTGTGTGAAATGTTCCCACTCTGGACTTTGTTTTAGCTCGTTTCATAATTGAACAGCTCACCCTCAGTCTTTGATTTGAAGTTAACATCCCGCATACACCTCAATAATTTAATTGTCACCCTTATGCACCCTGCATAAGTTGGCAGACATAACTCCTCATCCAATAACCACACTGAAGAGGAGGAACTATTCAACTCAGTTTATTGAGTCACTGGAGGTAGGTTAAAACTGAAAATGCATGTGTGCTTCCAGTACACTAATCAACATGTGAATCAGGCTGAGATCGTCTTTAGCGCTAACGACAAACTTAGCGGAGTTTTTTTTGCTGTGCGTATAAAGACATGAAATAATGTACATTAGTGTATTTTGATGTTCATCTTTTTATTCACTCCCAATTTATACACTCAGTGACACACTCAATGACACAATTGACAGGTTTTGTCAGTGCACTTAATCTTTCATGGCTTCATGAAAAATCTCAAGTTCTCTCCCATAGTCAAAGTGCTTAGGGGCTTAGGTTTGGTTTAGACATAGGTGGGGACATAATTCTGATACCACTGTTGGGTGACGGTGGTTAGACTGAAGGGAAACTAGTTTAAGATTGTTTTATTAGCACAGAATTTAACTAACACATTTAAAGGCTGTCTAAATTGGCTGGCTATTTTCTGAAAGCTGCTTATATAAGTGAAGATTTGGGTCATTTACATAAAATAAATTGAATTGCGTAGCTGGCCCGAGTTTCGAACCAGTAATCTTCTGCCTGCTAGTCCGTACTACCATACTGGCTGTTAGATAAATTGCCCACATATTATATTTGGTAGCCCCCTGTACTAGTGTGCGCAGCGCTGCTCTTTCAGCATCAGAGAGCACACACAACACTAAAGCAAGTTAGCATGAATGGACGGCAGCCTTCTAGGCTATTCATAAAAAAGGAAAATGCAATCGATAACATTGCTTAGAAAGCGAATTTAGGCAAAAAAATAATTTAATATATACTTTGAGAAAATAATAGGGACAGAAATTGTATTCGTTTTTTTATCAAACAATGTTAAGGCATTTGGTGTGGCGGAAAGGATTTTCGTTACTAGCAGAAACACGGCTTGGACCAATCACAGAGGTTGTTCACCGCTGTTTGCTTTTGCGCATTCGCAGAGCTAGAAAAATTGGGCTGCACAGTTCCAGGCAAAAGAACAACCAAAGCAACGTCGCTTCGCTGATTTTTGTTTGCCTACCCTCGGCGAAAGCGAACAAATTCGCTTTCGCTTGAAGTATACTGGAGCCTTTAGCTGTCATCGACTTACCTTTTTTAGTGGTCCTCAGGCTTAAAAAATTCTATGGCTCCAAATGACAGATAGCCTACTGCTTGCAATTGCATTTCACGCATAATTGGTGCCAGACAATCAAATGCACGTACATTTCAGTCAGATCTATCTCAGTAAAATATAGATTCTATTGCAAGATAAATCCTCTATTATTTGTACATATGTGCTTATTTAGCATATAAAGCTGCAATTAACAGGCATATTCTCTTGTTGAAATATCGTTTTCACACCCCCACAGTTCTCGCTCATTTGTTCTTGCAAAAGTCATTACTCTCTATCCAATGAACTCCTCCTAGATTATATTTAATTTATAATGACGATGATCTTGATTTTTTAGCGGTCTAATTCCATACGACTTTTGGAAGTAGCCGATCTACTAATTTCTGCAGGCTGCTCTGCAAACTCAAACAAGACAATAAACCATCTGACTAATAAATAGGTTTTCTTGTTTTCTTAATGCACTGATTTTGCATGCATGTATCTGTGGTGACAAATACTGGACATGTCACCCAACGCAATCTTTAAAGAAAACAAGCGCTTCCATAGACATAACAGATACAGGAAAACAAAAGATGAAAGGAAAGGTCTTGCTTCTCTCACGGCAATTGATATGAAACCTCAAACTCTGATGATTGCATATTAGTTATTCGTTTAATAATAATAATAATAATAATAATAATAATAATAATAATAATAATAATAATAATAATAATAATAATAATAATAATAATAATTATTATTATTATTATTATTTATTTTATTTGTACAGGGTTAACTGACTGAGACCAGAGGCCTATACTACGAAGCGAGGTAACTGGCTAACT
>JAVQIZ010035003.1:0-20134 GCA_036023535.2 Galaxias brevipinnis
CTGGCGACCTGTCCAGGGTGTACCCCGCCTCTCGCCCTGTGTCGGCTGGGATAGGCTCCAGCCCCCCCGCGACCCTGCATAGGATAAGCGGTATAGCTAATGGATGGATGGATGGAGTATGTCTTAGTATGTCAAGAGTATGTCTTATCTCGGTCCACACCTGGTGACTTGTGACCGCAATGGCAATAGTATAATATTCGCATAGCCTACTTTTGCTATCAAAATCTGACAATAGTGAGATCAGTGACCCCTTTTCCCTCTCGTGAATAGGGGCATTGTCATCCTGGAAGACACCGCTCCCATCGGGATAGAAAGGTTTCATCAAGTATAAAGGTGATCAGTTCGAATATATTTATATTTATTTGCGATGTCTCAATTCCCTTATGGAGTCAAGTCTGTATTCACTGTTCACGTCACACTCCCAGTCCCCTCCTGGCCATGTCGAGAATATAGTGAGACACGAATTAGGCCTACTTATTCTTATCATACATTTTTTTCCACATGTTCGTAGACAAGGAGGCCTACCTATGTTGTTTTTTTTTTGCATCACTGAGTTTGCAAAAGTACGTTCATTGTAATGAGAGGTTTATCTCTCCCCGCTCTTGTTCCTCTTCAGCTGGCCATCTGATCTGATTATAATTTTATGTATTCTTATAATGCACAGCAACCCTACTCAACAGACTGTTCGTGCTGACACAGTTTGATCATGTCCTGCATTGATAGTTACCTATAGGGAAGAGTTGCTCTTCTGTTTTGCGATGCATATCACACTAATGAACCAGTGTCACGGTCATAGAATGTGATCTTTTGACCACAATTTCAGACCATTACTAATTGTCTTTCCCATACATGTAAAAACAGAGGTCAAGTCACGTAACACAGATACTATGTTACATTCCCAAAGGCCAGTTGAGTAGTCTTTGTGACCAATGCTACTGCCAACCGTGTACAAATAATTAACCATCTTTCAAAGTCTTTTTTAAATTTCCTCTTGCCATCTTGATCAAAATTCAATGTCAACCTAGCCTGCTCAATATTTTGTACACCTGCATGGAAGCATCCATGGATTTTGTTTAAATTTGTCATCCATCTGTACATGTCATGTAATAGACAATCTATTGGTATATTGGAGTATAATCCTAGTGCACCACACCTATCAACATGGACAGTATGTGGACAGACAAAATACTCACAAGATTTCCATTGCAATGGTCACAAAACCATGTATGTTATCCACCAGTGGTTACTTGGTTAATGGTTACAAGTATAGACCAATTCAATTCACTCTGATATTGAATGAATAAAGCACTTGTTTTGATATAGGATTCATTTAATAATTTCAAGCTAATTATATAGTTTTTTCTATCTTACTGCATCCATGAGGAGGTTAGTTAATTGTTGCATTCATGTTGGCCACACTAACATTGCATTTAAAATAATTATTGTCTGGAGTTTTACTCTTTCAGCATAGACAGACCAACTTGAGTAAGATACTTAAACTGAAGCTGAAATAGATCTTTGTTTAATGACTGGGAAACTTTTTGTTTTTTTAAGTAAGCACAGGTAGAGAAATAGACCCTTTGAGGAATAAGAATGAAAAGGGGAGTTGTTAAATTCCAAAGGACAAATTGGTCGACTACAAAAAATAAGTATCTCTGTAACGTCAGCCCACCTCTAGTGAACAACACATGTATACTAAGATGGGCCCTATTACTGAAGTCTTTAGAGTTAAACTTTTTATTGTTGTACGAATCATAAACCTGTTGTCAAAAACTTTGTTTTATTTCATCATTATCATATTACATTTAGGCTAGGGGACTCATTATTCTGTGCATGGAATCAATCAAATATATCACAATATTCAGGTGATAGAAGAACGAGCACTGTGTTATGGTACTGTATTTTGAGGATTTGATCTACTTTATAGTTTTACATTAAAAGGTTAATGCTAATATGTATGAGTTGTTGCAATTGTAAAAAAAAAAAAAAAGTTAACAGGGCATTGCACAAGCGACTGTTGAATGGTAGAGGGTTGAAGGTACGGGGATGTGAGAGAGTCAAAGTAAATGCCACATGACTACGTTTATCTTTTTTTTAGTTTTTACTGAACTTATAGAAAATAACACGAATACAAAAGCAGTGATAGAATGAAAGGCAAAGACGACTTTTTGTGTATTCTATTCAATATTTGTAGGTATTTTGGTAATGTGTTTTTTTTCTTGACCTTTGATTTCTTGTACAAAGTGTTTATACAAGTCATAGTTTCAGGGCAAAAAAAGAATACAGCGAAGGAAATCTAAGCCACAAGATACCATCTTATAAGGGTAAACTAACCATATTAGATGAACAGACGGTTGTGTCGGCAAAAACATCATGTGATGCCTCCTAACAGGAACAGGACCGGTCTAAATCAGCAAGCTCATGTTATGATGGGAATAGGAAAGGACCGAATGATTTTTTTTCAACATTCCATAAAAGGTCAAGCCGTAACTTCAAAGTCAACTACTTTATGTATTCCCAAAAAAGACACCTAAAAGCATCCTGAGTGCACATCAACTTATGACAATTGTGTTATTAACTTTGTTTCAACAAATTCAAGAATTTTGGGTGATGGTAAATGTCACCATAATAATAAGAGTGGTCTCTTCTAAAAAATACAAAACATTTAATGAGACTTAAAGTTTGAACATACAGTTCAAGCAATGTTAAATTAAAAATGCATTATTAATTAACAAGGAAGGGATAAACACTTCCTACTTTCATAATATGTAAGCTTTGTTGAGTAAGCAAAAGGGACTTTCTAATGTTTCCCTAACTCCACCAAATGAAAAAATAAGAAGAACAATGTTAAACTGTTAATAGCATGACTAAGTTTTTAGGTGAATCTTGACCAAGATATACAAAGACACAACTCTGATACCTCAAAATTAAAAAACCAAAGGGGCCAAGGCAGAGACTTAAGGAATGTTGGACAAGGTTGGGTAGGAGTCATGGAAGATTGTATAGATAGACACAATAACAAAACCTACAGTTCAAGTACAAACTTAATTTTAAAGCAAAAATTTTGGGAAGTTCCCCGATATGTTGCCTTTCTCAAAATTGGAATTTGTCACAGGGTTTCTGAAGGGAATGTTAGTCATTCTTTACCGTCTTAAAACTAGACTTAGTGCCCCAGTGTGGCTGTGACACAATCTACAGACCAAAGGCTTTCTTTACAAGGGGTATTAAAAATATATATATTCAAAATCCCCTTTCATTTAATTTGTAAATGTAGATCTTATGTATTTAAAACATGGGGTTCGTGTATTTTGCCTGGCACAAATACTTTTATAATTTGAAACGTAAAACAAAAGCAAATCTCTGACTCAACACATTGTATATAAGAATGTCTTCTGTCAGAATTTCATATCTGTGTTCACCATGTAAAAATACTCCACTGAAACGTATAATTTGAATGCAATTTCCAAAACTGGTTAAGTGCATGGTAACAAATCATATTCATATCCTCCAATCATTGGAGCTAAAGGTGACATCATTGATACAGTTACAAGGGACTATCACAAAATGCTCCAATTTTAAAATAGAATACAAAATAGACAAACTACAACTTTAACAAAATGTTAAATAAATGTTAGAATTACAAGATTGACATTTGTCTTGAATATTTCATTTGTCTTGAATATTTCAAATGCCACTTTACATAGTTGGAAAACAATTATTTGAGAAGGGGATCAAACATTGCCCTGATTCAAATGATCTCTTCTTGAGTCAAGATTTGGTACATCATTCATTTTTGTAAACTTACAAAATGTTTAGCTTAATATGACTAATATAACACCTTCATGTGTACACAAATGTTTTGCTTTTAGTTCTTGTTCTTTTTGCCAGCTGCTCGTCGCTGGGGTTCCTCCTCAGGGGCATCCATATGTACTGAGCGTCCACGACCCTTAGCCTAAGAGACAAAGCCATTACACTCACATTAGTCACAATGTTACATACCTCTCAAAGCATTAGCATATAGGTCGACTTAAATATTGATAGAAAAATAACAACAATTTTAATGCACAGACCACAAAGATGCAGATGTTGAAATTCAACACCAGATCTGCTGGATCCAGCCATCCAACCAACCCTCTCAATAGATAACATACGACAAAATTACACTTATAGGCAGCGTTATCAAAATGCTTACAGGCTGAGTGGGCTGGCTCTGAGCAATTGTCTCAGTGATTTTGCGATCATCTTGAGAGCGTAGCTGTCGTAGGCGAGCCCTCTCCAGGCTGTCAGTTTGACTTTGCAAGGACTCTGACACAGACACACAATACAAACAGCAATAGAAAGGATTTACAGTATTAACAGACTAACACTTTAATGTAAATCAAAATGTTAAACAGAGACAGAAAGTGGTTCATACCTAGAAGTGCAGAGTCTGGGTTGGCCACTAATGGGGTGATGGAAACATAAGCACCATCCTTTAGGCTACCTGTTAAACCATTGTATATATACATTTTTACTACAGTGTATATATAGTAATTTGTTTATTACACAGACTATAAGAGTTGCCATGCTCAGATTAACTTGTCAAACTAAACTAGTTACGCTTCACTCACGGTTGACAATGCAGCAAGTAAAGGAGCATCTGGAGGGAAGTAAACGACTGGCACACTCCTGGGGTTGCTGGGAAAGAAAGAGCAGCTTCAGCAAACCTCTGTCATCACATAAATCTACTAAGTCTGAAAGAAAGACAAACACATTGACTGGTTAATCCTGAGGAGCAACGGTGTGAGTATATACATTTTTATATTTAGCCTAACTGATTTCACGTTGGGCTCATATTCTATATTGATTAGATGTTAATTGTTAACATGGTAAACACACCGTCCCAAATGAAACCAATCTATATGAATTACTGTTAAAATATATACCTAGGGGTAATTTATTTTGTATTAAGTTAAAAATACATATTTTACATGTTGTGGTATTGAATGAACAAGCGAGTAGACAGTGACACAAGTCAGACAACTGATAAACTTCATAAAAATTTACTCATTTAATTGCAGAGTAAATAGAACTATAAACATATTTTGTAAATAACTAAAAACTTTTAGTTTAAATGAATCACATTCTAATACAAGGTGATGATTAAAAGGCTGGGGCAAGGTGCTTGATTTACACTTCTTTCATTAGTGTGCACAATTAATCTCTGAGGTAATGGTAACAGCAATGATGTGCTCATTAACACAGGAGCCTACTCTGTGTTTCTCAAAGCCTTGGTGAAAAGTCTGGCAGCAGTCAGCAGTTGTAATTAGACACCCTTGGATTAGGGCAGTGCTAAATATTTAAATACAGCCTTTAGTGGCCTCACACCTCCCCAATGTCTAACAGCACGTGTTTCCTGAATACCTGACTGTTACATCAATCTTAAAGATGATGATGCATAACATAAAAAAACAGAATAGGATTATAACCAGGCCTATTTATAAACCAACCTATTTATAAAGTGCTTTTCTAAAACAATTTTGAAAGTACTATATTCTTACATAACATAAGTTACAACATAGTATAATTAAGGTGGTCATCAATGAAAACCTTTTTTTTTTATATCGGGATAGAAACCAAGACTAGTCCTTGACAAAAAAAAAACACTATCCACCCGTGTCTTTGAGATCCCACCTGAATCTGAGAGTCCAAGCTTAGATCTCATGTACTGAAGCAGACGGATCACAGGGCAGTCGGTATTCACAAGAAACTGCTCATTATCTATTTCATACAGGTAAAACGAGATAAACCTAATGTATTAACAATCAATCAATCTTTGATGTTTTGCAAAAGTATAAGCTATAAATTGTGGCTTACCTCCATGTTTGATATAAATGAACATTGTTCAAGGAACCTGAAACAATAAACCTTTGTCTAGTGAAAATGGAATCCAAAGAAGGAAAGACAATATGCTAATTCTAAACAGATTTTACACCTTTATGACATCACAATTTAAAAAAATTCCAAGTTATGGTAATATCCATTTCATTATAAAAAGTGGTCTTCTGGTTTGACTTCCAAAATCTCTATCCCAGCAACAGCAGCGTTTGTTTTCATCTAAGAGTGTTCACTTGTACTGACCTCCTAAAGATATATTACACCATGTTGACTCATATGTCCAAGACATGGGTAGCCAATTAACACTTCAAACGCCAAATTAGAACACAACTTTATATATATATATTATTATATAGCCATAGGTATAAAAATAAATAAACTATCAAAAAGCTCTTTTCTAAAAAATGTTAAAAAAAAAGAAAAAAAAGAAAGCATAATACAATATTTATATCGACAACTTATCAATTTGAATACTGTGGCCACATACAGGACTCTTCATCCATGATTACATTAAACTGTCATGCAAGTTTAAATCAGGTGGCCAATGAACATTGAGAATCTCAAAACATAATGCTTCTTGCAGTTGTTAACACCACTGATCCAAATTATTCAAAACAGTCACATAAAGAAGACGCATTCATTTAAGACCAAGGGCCTTGTCTAGGAAATTTGTGAACTTCTGTGGCTGTCCAGGCAGGAAGGGCAACAATCCCGAGAGATCCATAGTTCTTAGGGTTTCACTTAGGGTACTGGGGAAAAAATTAGGAAAAGAAAATGACTGCTCCGGTTAATCACAATTTTTAAATTATGAAGCTTAAAAAACTAAAACATTTGAGAAGATAGCGCCTGTTATTCTGTTTTGATGGTAGGCACTGACCTGCAGGTGCAATACAGTAGGTGGGAGTCCATGTTCAGCCGCCTGGCTAATTCCAACTGGTGATTGTCCATCAGCCTATCATTGACCACAACAAGCAGTGGCTTGCCTGCACCAAGCGCCTCCAAACAACTACCTGCCCCTAAAAACAAAATCAGATCAAGGCCTTCAGAACAGAATCTTGGCATAGATTCGACAGAGCTATGATTATTGGAGATTTTATACCCTAAAGCTGCTCAAAATATATGACCTCTAGTGGTAATGGAGAGCACCGTCTTACATGTTGGGCGGATATCTCCTATTGGTGTTAAATTGAGTTGAGATCTGGAGACTGCTAAGGTAATACAATATATTTACTTAGTAGAGGCAGTTGCTGCTCCCTTGCAATCACTACCTAGACAATCTTAGTGACAGAAGCTGCTGCGTGTCCATATAAATAATGAACCCTCGTTTAAATCTGTAGGAAAGCTATGGCTCTTGAAGCCACCGGATACCAACCCAATTGAGTACATTTGGATTTGCTTGTTAAACATTGCCACCACCATCTTCACACTAAACGAGGTAATACTTGGGAAAGCTTCGATCCACCACTTCAGTGGAGTTCGAGAGACTTGGATGGCAAGGCGCATGCTGGCAGGCTCATAGCAGCATAACTGATAAACAGACATTGATTGCACTGGGCACATCTTACCAGCATGGCTAATAATCAGGTCAGCTCGCTTAATGTCCTCTGCAATGGAATCCTTAAAACGAAAAGCTTCAAACCTCAATTCTGGACAACTGTCCGGACTTGGGAGAAGGGAGCCTCGTCCAACCTGAAGAACCACATGTTCATAGCCGCGAGCTTTCAAAGCCTAGTAAGAAAAGAAGGTACTTTGCCGTGAGATCTTATTACTAAGAGAGATCTTGTAGATATATTAGTATTGTATTATGATCTCCCCAATCCGTCTTAGTTTGGTTAGGACACTATTATCCCACTGGCAAATTTAGAAATATAGTCACTCACCTGAACAGCGTCAGTGGACGTTATTGATTGAATCAGGTCATTAAAGCTTGTTGTCCCAACGGTCACAAAAACAGTCTTCATGTCTGGTCATGTATTTGCACATCCGATGTTCACTTGATTTCAGTGTTTCATTTTAGACATGGCCAACCCAGCTGTATTTCCGGTTTATGACGTCGTAAAATCTGAGACTACACTGCCACCAAAGGCACGGGATGAATTTGCTCAACGTTTAGGATCCGTTTTAATCAATTCACGAATTATATTACAGAATAATTTAATGTTAGGAGATAAAAATTTCTTCATTACATCAAGGCACTTCGCTGACACTGTTATGAATTAATCGATTGTAAGACATGTATACGATATTGTCAAGTCTATTATGAAAATTAGAATAACAATATATGATAGCAAACATTTGCATCACTCAAAGAAAAAAACGTTTAGAACTGGAAAGGGGCCGTACCCTTTTGTCTGGTTTGCGTGAACATTTGTGCCATATTGCCCTTCAATTCACAACAGCCTAATAAAACGGTTAGCCTGGCTAAAAATATACAGGGGCTTGAATGAACATTATGATTACTGTGGTAGTAGGTGACTGAAATATGGACAAAAACACAGAGGCAGAGGTAAAATGGAAATCATTTAAGGCTGTTAATTATTTGAAACTTCACAAAGGACATGTACTGCAAAGTCACAAAAGCAAAAATAAAAAGCAATTACAAAATGATGATTACTGGCTAGCCATGTAAATTAAACCTTTTTAAAAAATAGGTTATGACAAAAGCAAATGTAAAAAAATAAACAAGTTAAATAACCAAGCCTGAATGAGTTAACTTGCATGTTACCATGCATGACGCAACCCAGAAAACTATTGCATCTACGTAAAGAAATCCACACAGCTATAGTCAAATAAAATATAATCTCATGTTATCAGGGCACATTTACCTACACGTTTGACCATAACAGATGATATGGTTTGACTCACTAAACTTCTGAATCCCAGCCCTTATAATGGCTTAGTCTTACCACTTAAATGTAGATAAAAGATTCAGTACAGTGAAACAAGTAAAAAAGTGAAATCAGGGCTATAAGGATTGAAAAGCCTCAGTAAGGCTGGAGCCCCAAACATACTCTAGCAGTCCTTTTGAATCACAAATGAGAAAATATAAATCCATAGAACGCTCATTTACCACTTCCCACCTGTATGTTCTCTACACATTGAAAATAATCTTCTTGACGCAAAGGTCAGCAAGTTAGCAAATGTAAATGTGAACACCTCAGTCGAGGTATTGAAAACTTGTGTAGACCCTTAAGGCTCCAGTCTCTTGTGATGGTTAGTGGACAGTTAAAACCATCCCTCTCAAGTAAAAACACTGTTAGCTGTGGTTTTCAAACAGTAGGTTGGAGCATGTGTGTGCCCTGTGGTCATCCAAGCTGGAACAGGTGATCCTGAAACAGTGGAATCTATGAAGACGGAGGAACATACAATATTGTAAATGCACAATGAGTGTATGTCATTTCTATGTAAGGCATGTCCAATTAGGGTTTAATTCTGTGATGTGCTAAAAATTAAGCATTTCTCATGGTACAGAAATCAGCTTCCTGTCATGAGACACTTTTAATATTCAGGATGTTGTCTTTTCCTTTTTCTTTGTCTCGGATTTCCTCTATGCCTTATATGCCTATAGTCCCTTTGCCTGTACACTGGAGACCATTTTCCACTTCTGCACTCCGACAGTTGCGCTTTTTCTACCACATTTATGTTTGAATTTATGACAGGCTAACCAGCCATTTTCAAACAGAAGCAGAACAATTCCTGTAATCTCGCCTTCTTTGAACACGTGGGATTTTGTGCTATTACAGAGAAGTGTAGTAACAGCAGAATTATCTTCTGGTTTTGCTCTATAAAGTATTCCTACACAAAACCTATATGTGCTTACCAAATCCACACAGACCCAATCGTAACAGGGGACGCCTACATTTAGTAAAAAGTGTACTGTGCTGCTTGGTGTATGCATACATTAAGATAAAGTTGGGAGAGGTAACTGCATCCTACCTAGGAATGAAGTATGTGGAAACTCCAAGCTCTTTTTCTTACTGTACGACACAGGCTGTGCAGCACTGTTCTTGCTTCTCTGGTAGCGTGGAATAGTTCATTTGTCGGACAATCTCAGCAAACAACTCATCCACCATAGTCTTGCTCTTAGCAGAGGTCTCAATGAAAGGACAGCCCCATTCCTGGGCCAAGGCCCGGCCATCTGACCCAGCCACCTCCCGCTCAGACTCTAGGTCCACTTTGTTCCCCACCAAGATGAGTGGTACCTTCTCAAATCGTTTAACTCGGACTATCTGGTCTCTCATTGGTCTGATATCCTGAGGGTAAGAGAGATATGGGCATAAGTACCCGGAGCAGCATGCCAGATGACTTAGGCCTTCAGTTAGAATTTACTACACATAAAATCAGACACAATCACAAAACATGTTAGACAGATCCAAACAAGCAATGAAGTGCTAGTCACCTGGAATGACTGTTGGTTAACAAGACTGTAGACAAGTATGAATCCCTGCCCATTCTTGATGTAGAGATCTCTCATGGATGCGAACTGTTCTGTGCCTGCCGTGTCAAGGATCTCCAGCACGGAAGGCGACGAATCAACTTCGATCTCTTTCCGATAGAAGTCCTCGATTGTTGGATCATATTTCTCAATGAATGTTCCAGTGACAAACTGGACCGTCAACGCGGACTTGCCAACGCCGCCGCTTCCTAACACAACCACCTTGTATTCCTTCATTGGGGTGCAGAAGCTTTACCAGGGCAGGGGGACGGTCTACGTAGCAAGCTAGCTAGCTAGCTATTCTAGCTAACGTTAGCTGTTACTATAACGTAACTCTTTTAGACAACATTTATCAGGCAAATAATTTGCCAAAATCCAAAAGGCAAATTTACAAAATATAACCCCCCCAAAATCTGCAATCCACGTTATAGTGGCAGCTTGCAGGAGTTGGTTAGCTAACTAACACTTGCTAGCTTGCTAAATCCACAACGCCCCATCTAAATACGTCGCTAAAGTTGAACTTGACAAGCAGCTAGCCCAAACACTGAATTCGATGTTAGGTTCTAACGTTGACCTTTAACTGATATGCTCAGTTTCTAAATATCTGCAGTAATCATTACCTATTGTTTCCATCTTTAAAGAGGATGTCAATTGCTTGCTATAGCTGCCAAGCTCTGAATAGCTCATCACAAACCATATCACCGGTGTCGCAAAACACTACAATTTCTGCCACTTAGCGGGCTGTAGGCTACTAGTTTAAATCTACTTCAAGAGCTTCTGTCGGAACGTTTGGCGGATTTTCGTCTCATGGCCTTCTTGTCTAGACAGCTCGTTCAGATTTACTTGATGGTAGCTGCATTCCAAAATGAAATATGTATTAAGTTAAATAATCACAATTTGCTTTGATAGTGATTTACATCTGTGCTAAATTTAGAAAATAAAATAGGCTCGTATTACTGTTATTTTACCTCACAAATGTATTGCATGCTCATTTGCAATGTTGATTGTGCGGACAATTTACCAAACTATTTACAGAACTTCCAACAATCTCAATCCCTTGCATTAGCCAGACAGTTACAGTAACTACAAAAAATGTGAAATACACCAACAATCTCAAAATCAAGTGCATAAGTTACAGTAAAAATATTCCATTAGCTACGCAGGGCCGTGCCACGGCTAAGTAGGGCTACCCCGAACTTTTGGGGACCCCAACACAATTAAGTGATATAGCCACATACTTTTTTATATATTGTACCAACATGTTCTGTTGTGGTTTCATTAATGTTTGACTGTAGTGGTCCTTATAATTTATGCTTTAATATCTTCTGTATTGCTATAAGCCTACAAATAAAATACTATTTATAAAATCTTGACCAATTTGCAATCTCCCAGTCCAACATAAAATACCAACGATTTGTAATATTAACATGGAGTCCCAAGCTACAAAGACCCTCTGCTTTATTCCAAAATTGAAATTAAAGAAGTAGTTAACATGGTGTGACTCTTGACAATGAATAGAACAATATCAATTGCAGAGAAAAGAGAAAAAAGAGAAAGGACGTAGAGGAAAAATAGATAGTAAGACACAGGAAGGCTGAATTAATACGTCAGTATTTTTCACACATTAGAAGAAAACATTTTGTTTTGCTAGCTCCTTTACCAACCTAGCAGCAGTCAAGGTTGGCAAGGTAAACCAGCTGCTTTAAATATAGTGAATGGTAGCTATGCACGTTTAGATGAAGTAACTAACCACTCATTTATTTTGCTAGATAAGACAGACCAGTCACGTTGCCATAGGTGCTGGATGGGCCCAGGCCCACCCAATCAGATTGCATTCTTTGTGCATACATTTGATTTTAATGAGAACCCAACGTGGGACAAAGTTGGCTGACTTAATCACATTTCCCTGCCACATTCATTGTTTACCGTCTGACCAATAGGAAAATGTGAAGCTTGGATTCTGATGTTTTTGATCTCTTACACTCGGCTTTTGTCATTGAAAAATGGCCAGCTAGTTACCAAATATTACTAAATGGCTAAACAAAGTAGTTTGTTAGAAGTTGTTGTGCCTGTCACATCTGTGAATTTCCAAACTAAAGCCGATTTTTGGCTCGCCGCAAAGGTTTTTTAATCACAAATGAAAGCCCCAGATCAGAAGCATATAGTAGCGCACTCACGTGAGCAACGACTGTGTAGTGTGAACTCATCACTAAACAATCTGAGACGGTCACAGGTATGTGTTGCCAATGCCTTGCATCGTCCAACTGGATATCTAGGTTAGAGAGCAGTTAATGAGAGCAGCGATGATCTACAGCATTACAATGAAAGAGAAAAACGAAAACAAGGAGGAGGGGTTGCAACACCAAACACAACACCACTTCTCGCGCATTTTTTCGTGACTAAACGTTGTTTGGAGACCAGACAGACTTATCAGCGTTTCCTATATGTGAAACATCTTGTATGTGTGACCCCCCTGTCAATGTGAACCCTTCAACAACTTCAAGATACCCGATAACAAGACAGAGTTGTGTAGTGTGTGCAGTATAGCAGTCTTACCACTTTAAAAGTCATGTAGTGAATAGAAGGCATAAGATGGCCCTCCCCGGCTATGTTCAAACAAAGTTATCCGCTCTACCATTCCAGTTAAAAAGCGTGTTCATTAATCGCCACTCTTGGCCTCATTATTTAATCGAACGCCACAATGTGATTTAAATCGCCAGTACTGAGTGGATTAATGCTAAATATTTTTTAAATGCAGAGAAATTTGATGTTAAATGCAACTTGTGTGTATTTGGGCACATGATGTACAGTTGATCTATGATTTTCTGAGCTTGCTCAATGTGATCGGTACTGGGCCCACACAGTTTTTTACAGGCCCATCGACAGAGAATTTCCTGGCTGTGCTACTGAGACAGACAGACAAACAGACAAACAATTTATTGAATATTTGGAAAATTTGTGTTACAGAAGCTGACAGTTTGCATAAAACCAATAGACATAGCAAAACTAAACTATTCTGGTTGCTAAAGCATAGTGAGCTGAGCTGGTCAAAATGAAAAAAAATTAAGAATGAGAAATAAATGGAAAATATAGTGCCTTTATTAAACCTATTGTATTGATATTTTAAATGCATTAAAGTGTTAATTCAAGACAAAGATAACCTAATTTAATGAATGATTGAAATGACTAATTATGTGTTTTCAATCATTTGTTATTTTCACATTTACTCTGCTGACGTTTTTAGCTCCATCCATTGACAATGAGGTAGAGAGGTCATCATTGGCATCACAGCCATGCTCATCTTCACCTACCACTGAATGTGTTGGGGGCACCAACTCAATATTATATTTTCTATCCTTCACTTTCTACAAATACATTGAGGACTTTGCTTCCATGAAATCAAGATCTGAAAAAAAAAGTTTTCAGACAAGCCTAAGACAAGAAATACTTCAAATTTGTATTACTATTTGAAACAATGATTATTGTTATAATTATAATATTGTTGTTTTTATATTTACCTACTGTATTATTCATATTTTAACTAATAAAATATTTTAGATGGTGCTCATAAGTGTTTGTGAGTCCCAAATGGGCCCCCAACCACAATTTTCCCCAGGGCCCCAATCAGTCTGTGGTCGGCCCTGAGCATACAATACTGAGTTTCAGTATTATTTATTTGAATATATTTAAAATATGCTATTCAATCTGCATCATTAAAACACATCCAGTTGAACAGAAAATGAAAACATAGTGATTAAAAAGATAAAGTTTAATATGGTTGGGAAAAGTTATGTTTTTTGTTTGGTTACTGGCAGAGGGACAATTCCATAGGGCTTACAGCAATCTATCTACCATGCCATGGCAAAAGTTTCGGCTTCATTACAAATCTAACAAAATTCAATGCATCCTATATTGCGCTGCAAGTGAGTTGTGACAAATAAAATGTTGTTGGAATTCAAATCCAACAACCAAATTTCACATGCATTGTGTTATTGAATGACTAAATCTAGCGTTAAACAACACAAAACTCAACTGTGACCTAAGGAAGTGAAATTAGTGAACCAGATAAAAAAAAAACTAATTTACAACCATAATATAATTGTGCATGTAACTTTTATGACACTACCTCAGACAGCCTGCAGATGGATACAAACACCTGTTACAATCTGTATCAGATTAATAAATGTCCACAAGTATGTTTCTAAAATGATTGCTCAGAATAAAATGCTTTGTAGACGCCTTTCATTCTTCTACAAGGGGGCATGAGCAAAGGTAACAAATAAGACAAATCTAAAAACAATTAGTTTATTTTGTATACTGTCCGTGTATAATTATTTCTTTCGTAGTCATTATATGTATATTATAATATTATATTAGTATACATTATAATATATAAAATTAGTTTGTTCCTCATTATTTTGGCTTTTGAGTTACATGTTATGAGTGCCAACTAGGTAGATATGTTACATTCCTACATCCCAGACAGCATTGGAATTACTCAGCACAAGTCTTAGATCAAAGAGGGAGTGTATGACACTTCTGATGAAAAAAGTTCTATTTCAAATTTGTAAAATTCCTCTCAAAAAGGTAAGATGCAAATGCATTTATAGACGTCAAGTCTAACCTAAGTCTACAATGACTTGATCAATAAAACACTCATATATTGAGTCCAAAAGTCTTTCTGAAATTCTTTTGGATTAGTGTTTACTTAAAAAACCTGTGTCAATCATTAAAAGGGATCAATGTGGAAAAACACCAAACACCAAAACCACATTTTAACAAAATACATAATCATATCATCAGATTTAATGCAGTACCCTTACTTTCCCTATCAAATCAGACTCAAAATACATTAAGTTCTGAAGAAGTAGGTGAAAATTACAAAAGGTAGCTTTTGTATTTATTTTGCTGTAATTAATTGTTGCAATTAATTGCAGTGATTCAATGATACAATGTATCATTGTATAAATACAAAGGGTTAAGAGCCATCTGTGCTTGAGAGCATTCTGGGCATTAAATGGTGATATCAGAAGAATTTTAAAAGATACATCTTTTTATTGAGTACATTACTGAAATCCTAAACAAAGGGGAAGAAAATACCTTTTCAGAATTTGTCTGTATTTATAGCCTCTACATATTTGTAATACTCTGTGTACAAACTACAGTACTTACAAAATCAAAATAATTTATTTAAAATAAAGTAATTTTAATGCAGTTTGTGTCAAATAAAATCAGGCAAATACACAGCCATATAGTTTTCATGGATATCAATCACTTTTTCTACAATTTGTTAAGGCCCCTTTTTTTCTTAAATGTCCTGGATGTCATTGCATGCCCATATTCTGGTTTCTGATCATCTGGCGCAATGATCAGACATTTCTATTTTCATATTCAATGTTATAGTACGTATGTTCCATTACAGGAGGCTTTATTGGGATTGAAGTAAAAAACAACAGAGAAATGGATAGACAGGGAGACTTTAAAATGTTATATCGACCCCCAAGGTGGCACAATTTATCAATCAAGTATTTTTTTCCAGCTGTATGGCAGTTGGAAAAGGCATATTAAAGGGAAAACAGAGGCAAAAAAGAGAAAGACAGAGAATTTTGCAAATAAGTTGGGTAGTTAGTAATGTCCAAGGACATTATAAATCAATCATAATCATGGAAATAAAGGATTATTTCAGTTTCAAACATTTGAATGCTTCAAATAAGGGATAAAAAATGGTGGACCACAATTGCCCATAGATATTTCTAAAAGTTGAATTCAGACCCACAAACATTTAATATAAATCTATATAACAATACACACACTTTATATTGTTTAACACACATGGTTTTCATCTGACCTCAAGAGAAATTGTCTACGTAGTGAATCATTACATTAACATGCCAGTCTTTTAAATTGACATGTTTAGAATTTTTGCATTAGATACATTCACAACACAATAACATGACTTTAACATGAATGCCTTTCTAACCAAGTAGGTGAACCAGTTTCTAAATAAATACGCTTATATACTGTCAGCACAAAATTCTGTGTGCCTAAGTTCTTGCTTTTTAAAAGTAAGACAGCACTGTTTTCCTTACGAATGATAAAGATAACGTATTGACATCTGCTTTTAAGTATGGATGGTTAAAGGAGACTTGAAAATAAATAGCAGAGGTACATTCAAACTCCTGTTAAAATAATGTCTACTGCTCTTGTTTTTTTAATTAACAGTTCCATCACTATTAGTAGACTCTGTGACTATCTGTACAATTTCCAACAACTCTGGTCTATTACATTTTAATAACCTTTTCGATCGTAACTTAATTCTACACATACCCACTTCAGGATTTATAGTCTGACTACTTTTAAAAGTAAGGACACAATTAGTGAAAACAACCATACATTTTTTTAACAAACATTGTTTCAAGTGTTAACTTTTCCCCTGCCGAGCCATTGGGCAGCTAGAAACCATTTCTGAGACTTATGAATAAATCAAAAGATTACACATTGTATTTATTTCACCTGATATCTGATGATGAAAATATCATATTCATGGAAAAAGGGCTCAAGCAATCCAACAGGGCTGTTCCTTGCATACATTATAGTTGGCACATACCCCCCTTAGTGAAAGAATAATTGGCACAAAGGCAGCATGTTCAACTATTTCATTATGACTAACAACTTGCTATCGTTTTGCAATATTTCCACCTTAGTTGTTTGTCTGAGAAGTCCATCATTTCATAGATTATGGTCAGCATACATTTTTGGTTTCAATATTATTTCATACAGACAATTAAGGACAGTTGCAAGTAACTTACTGAACTGTGAGCATGCGACAGACTATAGGCCAAGGTCAGCAGTAACACAGTCAGAAGGCCCTTGATTAAGTCCAAAGATTGTCAATAGTTTACATTATACATCGAAGAAATAGGGATTTAGATTCAATAACAGGCAAAAACGATACACAAATACACAGCTACTTGAATAGTTTTATCAATTAGCCAACACACATATTAACATCTCGCATGATAAATAAAACAGATGGTCAGAAATCACCACTCAGAAACCAGCACAGCTCTATTAACACATTACTTGAGTACCCTCAACGGTAAATACAAAACTATGTATGAACGCTGTCACACTGTTTATAATTTTTTACACCATCAGATTTAAAGTATTTCAGTTGAAATTAAGTTATGATTTGGGATAATATATGAAATCTACTCTAGTTAGAATAGATAAATCAAAGGCACAAACAAAACGACAGCATTGTTTTCCATAGGGCAAGACACACGCGCCCCTAAAAAAACTAATGTTTTAAGTTTAGCAGTTTTGAAACACATAAATTAAAGGAAACACTTCTTCTTTCAATATAGAACAAATGGCACTTTCTTAGATCAAATGTTTGCTTCAATCTGTCCCACTGATATGATTTTACATAGTTTCCTTTTTACACTGCCTAACTTTGGGAACAGTCAAGTGTGAAAGGTAATTTCAAATAATTTCCTCCACATGCTCCGGAGCCAAGAAGGTTTGCTATCTCTGACACAGTAGTTTAAGTAAAAGTATTTTTAAAGGTGTTGTCTTGTATGGCTGTAAGAACATGGGAGCATTACCATTTCCATCAGCTTGCTCCTTCAAGTCATTATGCATCAGGATAGCTGGCTTATATCCACACAGTTATGGGCCCAGGCCTATATTGCCTGTTTAAACAACAATAGAAACTTCTTGACTTTTGATATTGTGAATCCCTGTTAAATTAGGATCACACTACCTCTTGGGGTGCATTAGGCACATGTTTGTTGCATTCAGTTTGATGACTATCTCAAGCAGGGGAGGGTGGGGGATGGGGTATGTGTCATATTAGTTTAACTGGGGTTCCTCGAGAAGCTTACTGGGTTCAGTGATCCTGGAGCCGCCATCAGAAGTTTTGGGAAAGGACAAAAGGAGGATTCCATTGGGATACACTGAAAATCCATTGGGTCGGAACTCAGGACCTCCGAATGGTCTACTAGGGGAAACAAAGGGACGATATCATAGGAGAAGGAAAGGTTAAGCTCTACCACTAAAAATATCTGAGCATAAATGTTTAGCTTTCTAAAAAGCTTGTTTTGTAAATATTACTAACTTAAGTATCAGCAAAAACAATTATCGTCAATTAACAATTATATCGACTTTGATTTAAATGAGAAAGGTATATTATGAGAAAAGTATTTTATAGCGACCAATCGTCTAGTTTTCACAACAGCGCCAAACAGGGTTAGTTGGTGTTTGATAATTTTCTTTAATAATTATTATTCCACTGTAAAGGATTTAATTTCTTCACCTCGTCTTGTATACAGGAACTGTTGAAAACTGTCAATCAACTGTTACTCTTAACTGCTCGGCTTTGCCATATAGTGGAAAAATTATTTGACATCCGTTAGGTTCCTCTTTACCATACCATATATTCCAGACCATATATCTGATGTCTTTCCAAGACCAACAGTAAGAACTCGGACAGATGGAGTGAGACAACATTAGACCAGGACAATTTGGTGTAACCTCCTTTTGGATTTTTTTATATTATTGGATTATGGCATATTGGATATTATAACACTGTTTCCAGTGTATTTTAAAATGTCCCATCCAGATGGTTTTCTGGTGGCTGTTGTGAATTGAACAACTGACAACAATGGAAAATCCTTGTGACAGAGGGAATAGACCCCAATGTTGCAGACATGGGATAGCAACTGTAATCAGTGGACTGCGTGCACCCACAAAAAGCTACTAACAGAACTAAAGGGAAAATACCCCTACAGTCTGCGAGAGTGTGGGCAAAAGATAATCACATAATAATAACATGGTTTTGACCCAATACAATGACTATGATCATGAGAAGCACTTCAGAAACCAACACTGTCAGATCTGCTCTTGCAGCTGGAAAAAGATAGGGTTAAGGGCAAGAGCCCTGAGAAGTAAGTAAGTAGGTAGATAGACAGGATCATTGTATTGACCTGTCCTTCTTAAGAAGTCAGGCAAGTAAGTCAAACGAAGGCTAGCAGCTGGACACTAACCAAAGTCCCCAGCAGATCAACAGCTTCCGCATTGAGGAGACCCAGGCAAGCACTGAAAGACAAGTGAACAAGATGCTAGAGCCCATCCAGCCAAAAATAAATATCCAAGGAGAGGATCAGTGGCCAGAAACCTGTACCACTAACTAGAATGTTTGGGACTCTATTAACATTTTGCTTGTGTCTATTTTAGGTCTAAGAGACACAGCTGAAAGAAAGTTTCAGAACATAGCGGATTTCAAAATATAAAATGGAACAGAGAGATTTGAACTGTTGGACTGGATTTTCCAGGAAAATCAAGGAGGCAACAAAAGATCGACAAGCTAATAAAAGAAAGAAGGCTGTTAAAAAAGCAAAGGAAAAAGCTGTCTAAAAGAGAAGTTAACGTTAAGCACTAGGGACCTGCAAGACAGTTCAAAGAATCTGCTGTCAGCAGTGAGAGCTGAGATCCTACGGAAAAACTGAACGAAGAAAGAACGAGCAAGAACTACATTTTACTAAGATCCTTTCAAAAAGCAGCTTTGAGTCCACATAGAGTGTTAGACAAAGATGGGTTAATTAGTATAAGTAGCTTAATAATTAGCCTGCTGATTAATCAGCTACGGGTGCTTTTACAATCTGAAATGGCCATTTCAATTATCACATTATAGTCTATATGAGTGATTGGTTCAAAACATGCTGTTACAGTTTGCTACGTAATGTTAATGTACAGTACACATGGCAAAATAAAGCAATGTTATTTCTGATTGGATTGCGGTTTGTTAGAGAGGGTGCCTTA
>JAVQIZ010035018.1:0-10047 GCA_036023535.2 Galaxias brevipinnis
TTAGATAAAAATACTCCAAGATATTTTATTTTTTCTGCGTCCCACTTGATAGAATATTTGGGGTGTGGTTAAAAAGTAATATTTGGGTTTTTAACATATTCAGCTTATATCCAGCATATAAATTCTAGTAATAGATTCATTAGCCTAGGTAATGAGATATTAATATCTTCAAGGTACAACAAAACATCATCAGCAAACAACCCTATCTTTTGCTCTCTCTCACCTATCATGACTCCCTTCAGCTCAACACACTGTCGTATCGCCTGAGCGAGCGGTTCTATGTATAGAGCGAAGAGGGCTCTGTCAGATTTTTATATTTTTATTGCAAAATCCAAGAAACATTTTCTTGCTCACAGCCATAAAAAAGCCTTATTTTAAAGTTCTTTGTAACTAATTTAGTTATTTGGAAATTTGCATACAAGTTTTAAATAAAATAAAAATAATCAAATATGAGTTAGTACCTTTTATTTGTCAAGTATATAATGCATAATGTAATAAGAAATGGCCTTTCCATGTGGTCATTTTAAAAAAACTATTCATTCATTGAATTTACAGAAAATGTGCCATATCGTGATATGTATCGTCATCAGTATATGAAGTGACCTATATTGGAATACGAACTTTTGGTCAAATTGCACAGTCCTAGTCCCAGGGGAAGGAAATGTTCTCTCCCTCCATCTCCTTTCGAATGACCGCATCAAATCGGGTCTCCTGCTCCAGGCTGAAATGGTTTTTCCAGTCACCAGAAACCCCTAAAAGTACAGCAGTACAGCACGCAGCAATTAGTTAACCCTTTCTGGCAATGGTAGCCTAATCAGAATTGTAGGTCTAAAACATAAACTAATATTATATGCAAACCTTAACGTTTTAGTAACCTTTATAAACCGAGGCCACAACCCCAGTTAAAACATCTGCCATTGACAAACCAGACTTTAACATGAATTAACTGCAAACGTGGTGTGAACCTTCGTCCAATTTATAGTGTATATCCAAATTATCCAAAGAGGTACACAATGTAACCTTATACTATACTTATGGTATACTTATGTAACAAGTTAGGACATAACGTACAGTTCTTGAAAGTGTTACCTTTTCTGAGAAAGGAGGACTTGCTTCTGTCCATCATTTCCTGTGGCACCATGGAGTAGTTGGACATGTTGTTTGTCTTCATTGCTTTGAAACAGCAGTGATCTGCTATGAGCTCCACGGCGTCTGCACTTAGGTTACAGCCCAGAAAGTTAGAGAAACGACTGACAGCTCCAGAAAGGTCCTAGAACACACGCACACACACACACACATATTCCACAAACATATATACATGCAGTTACTTCCTTGCACTCTGCTGTCATGTAGTGCCTTTAAGAATAATCCTTTGTAACAAAAACAATTCTTTAGAAACTCACAGACCTAGAAAACAAAGGTACAAAGGGACAAAGGTAGGCCAGACTTGAGGACAGAGTTAGTACATTAGACTAGAAGGCAGTAGGATAGGTCAAACTAGGAGAGCGGAGACAGGGTTAGTAAAAATGTTTATCAAAGATAAGAGACACATAGCATCTGGAAGTTATACCCTTTGCTTATGCAAAGACATTACATTATTCTGTTTTGAGGGCATGTTTTGCTGTACATGTCAAGAACTGAGTAAAAAATACATCTATTTAAATTGCATTTACCCCCCCACCACCCCACCACCACCACCACACACACGTAATAGGACAGGGTTAACCAGCCTAGGAACAGCATTTGCCAAGTTAGGGTTTGGTTAAATGACAGGGTATAGTTCAACTAGATTGCGGACGGTTAAGACTGAAGTTGAGTCAGTCAGGCCTACCTGAATCATCTCCTCATAGGTGATGTAGAGGATTCTGTTTCCTAGCTCTGGGTTCCTCCAACTTTTCACGTGATCTGTCCACTTCCCAAACAGCACTGCAGAACACGTAAATTCGTCAATATTATTGTAACTAAGTGGATTCAGTTTGATTTAAGCTCATTCAGTAGTTCATTAAGAAGTGCACATACAGTATCTTCACATTTAAGCTATTAAAGCAGTGAAAAGTATTATTGTTGGTGCAAATATAATCTTTTTTATTATTATTTATATGATCCATTTGTCTCCGGTAATTTACCATTTTAGTACATTGCTTGCCATCACAGTACAGACCTGTGGCAATCAAAGTAGTATTACTGTTGGCTGAAATTATTTAGAACTTAAATATTACTTGCCAGCAACTAGTGTCCATTGCTCTACTGTCCCACACCACCCATAAACTAGCTACTGTGCATGTTTAGCAGTGGCATTTTGTAGCTGTGGAGTAGATTTACTTACAGGGCTACAAAATGTTTTCTCCACCACTCACCCCTAAGATGGGATCTTCAGCAAGCTCACATGTACACTATTGGAAGCGGACACTACTCCCCAGCTACAAGTAATCTCTACAGCTTAAATGTATTATTGTAATATTTTCTAAGATTGGCACAAGCAGCACATGAGAAGCGGGACAATTAATAATAATGTCAAAAATAGATACATAAATAATAATAATAATAATAATACATTAAAAGGGTGAAATAAGAGCCACAGTGCAAATATCAATGTTATGCCAATAGTGTTGACTAATGGCATACACTTTAGAGTCTAAAGGCCTACCTTGTCCAGAAAGGAATTTGTCCATAAATTCTTCAAAAGTCCCAGGGTCTCCTAAAAAACTAGCCATCTCATGGAAGTGGAAGGAAGAGACCATAACATCTTTAGGATTTCTTGTTACGTAGATGACCTGTAACAACACACACACATAAACATGACCTAACACACACCATTATTAATAAAATAAACCTGAAATTATTAGAATGATTAGAATGTAGCCTATGTATCCCTACCCACACATATTATCCTAATTCAAATATACCCATAATAAACACACCCACAGCCATACACAAGTGATTTCATCGATTGTCTACTCGCAAATATACTACACATACATATGAAACTCACAGATTGTTAAACAGTATAGATTAGCCAACATAGCCAGCAAACCTACCTTGGCCTTGGAGGAATAGAACGCAGAGGGCATGACATGGTAAGGCATGTGGGAGACCATGGCTCGTGGCGAGGTCAAGCTATCTATAACCAAAGCGGTTCTGGTCTCCTCCAGCCAGGGAACCCGGTCCCAGTTTGGGATAGTCTGGACTGGGGTGAGATCCCCTCCATTCAGCACCAGAGGAATGATCTCCTGCATCCAGGTGGTACCTGAGAACAGCCCAGAACTGCAATATCAGTTTTGTGACATTCATGTGAAATGTGTTCTTTCAGTTGTGCAGATCTTTCAGTGAAATGTAATGCTCTGTACAGACCGAATGTGATTCAAGTAAAGGCTGGTGGTATGGTGATTGGACATTTCATGACATGGTCAAATAAACGATGAGGAATCAAAGTGGCGGGGGAGCATTAACCACAAAAACCTGGAGACAGGTAACTGGGGCAGACTTTGCTAGAGGGAGAGCCGCGGCTGCACAGTCTCCAGATATTCTCGCTTGAAGTTCTATCTGCTAAGGTAATCTTAATTCGGTGTATATTGTTTCTACTAAAATTACTAAATTAATTAATAAACATGTGATCAATTATACTGTGTCTCGAGTGGTCTTCTTCACATCAACGGACCCGGGGGAATAGGAAATTTCAACACATTCCAGTTTATAATTTTCTATTAAGTAACAAAGAATGAGATCATTAAGTAAATTCCACTTTTAGCCCTAAGGTAGCGCTTTAATTATTCAGTAACGTTAAGTTTTTGTTAGGTAGGCATCATCACGATGTCAGGTCACTTTCAGGATAGTTTGAAGCGATATTTTGCGCTCACCAATGACACAACAGTAAAATACAACATTCTCACTTGTTCAGGTATCCTGTGAAGCCTGTTTTTAATGTTCTGCCTATTTGTATAACTAAACGCTGCACATGTCAGTGGCATCGTTTCAAGCAGTCTAACTTGCTCATTCCTTGACCGCCCCAATATGGTGACCATGTAGACGCCCATCAAATCCCCATTCACAGGATCTATGTATATCCTTGTTCCAGATAAAGTCAAACCATCTTCACACTCCAGAAAGCCTTAATCCAGTGAGTCAGTTGAATGGTGTTGCAATGCCAGTAGTCATGTGACTAGTTCCACCAAAATAGTCTTCCAGCTGAGCACCACATTAAACACTGGAAAGATCTAGCTTATTGTTTGACTGAAATGTTAACCTATCAATGGCGAGCAGTTCTTAATTGACAATACATTAATCTCATCCATGTGAGTACAAAATACATTTGTCAAAATTCACTCAAGTAGTGTCATAATTTCCCCCAGAAGGCAGCACTGCACCCCCCTCTCTCTCCCCACAGCAGCTGTACTCACAGCAGTTGTGCCCCTGCACCTTTCAAATCCAAATTCAATACATTCATGTCACTGATTATTATTCCAGACAGCCTTTTACATTACACAAACACAAGACAAGGTCCAAATGCAGAGGATATTTTTATTTCAAGAAGCAAGACTCAGACAAACGTTAGTATTCGTCCTCTTCATCAACCCCATCACCAGAGTCAGTTCCCACTTCCTCGTAGTCCTTCTCCAGGGCCGCCATGTCCTCTCTTGCCTCAGAGAACTCCCCCTCCTCCATGCCCTCCCCCACGTACCAGTGGACGAAGGCCCTCTTGGCGTACATCAGGTCAAACTTGTGGTCCAGGCGGGCCCAGGCCTCAGCGATGGCAGTGGTGTTGCTCAGCATGCACACAGCCCTCTGCACCTTGGCCAGGTCTCCTCCAGGAACCACAGTGGGGGGCTGGTAGTTGATGCCCACCTTGAAGCCAGTAGGGCACCAGTCCACAAACTGGATGGAGCGTCGGCTTTTGATGGAGGCGATGGCCGCGTTGACGTCTTTGGGCACCACGTCTCCGCGGTACAGGACGCAGCAGGCCATGTACTTGCCGCGTCTGGGGTCACACTTCACCATCTGGTTGGCTGGCTCAAAGCAGGCGTTGGTGATCTCAGGGACAGAGAGCTGCTCATGGTAGGCCTTCTCCACAGAGATGATGGGGGCGTAGGTGACCAGAGGAAAGTGGATGCGGGGGTAAGGCACCAGGTTGGTCTGGAACTCAGTCAGGTCCACGTTGAGGGCGCCGTCGAAGCGCAGCGAGGCCGTGATGGAGGACACGATCTGGGCTACGAGGCGGTTGAGGTTGGTGTAAGAGGGACGCTCCACTCCCAAGTTGCGCTTGCAGAGTTCAAAGATGGCCTCGTTGTCCACCATGAAGGCACAGTCAGAGTGCTCCAGGGTGGTGTGGGTGGTCAGGATGGAGTTGTAAGGCTCCACTACGGCTGTGGACACCTGGGGGGCGGGGTAGACGGAGAACTCCAGCTTGGACTTCTTGCCGTAGTCGACTGACAGGCGCTCCATCAGCAGAGAGGCGAACCCAGATCCAGTCCCTCCTCCAAAGCTGCGGAACACCAGGAAGCCCTGTAGTCCAGTGCACTGGTCGGCCTGGAAACAGCAGTGTCGGTTAGAAAGGTAAACAAAAAAAAAAAGAAAGTTTATACACAAACATTAGAGCAGCTTTATTCTATATCCACGGAACTAAATAAAGAAAGCAAGGGCTGGACAGGAGAGGCACAGAGCAAACCCCAGTGTTGACATCAATATATAAATGCACAACAATGTTTTGACTAACCATTTTGCGAACCCTGTCCATCACAGTGTCCACAACCTCCTTCCCAATGGTGTAATGTCCACGGGCGTAGTTGTTGGCTGCATCTTCCTTTCCACTGATCAGCTGTTCAGGGTGATAAAGCTGCCGGTAGGGGCCCGTCCTTATCTCATCTGAAAAGTACAAACAGCAAGTGCACATGATGGGTGCACATTCAAAAAAAGCATAAAGTCTAGCAAACATTTTACATTGCAATTTCAATTAGCTTAATAAATCCCCTCACCTACAACAGAAGGCTCCAAGTCAACAAACATGGCACGTGGAACATATTTCCCAGACCCAGTTTCACCAAAGAACGTGCCAAATGAGGCATCCGTCAAGGCAACAGCATCACTAGTTTCACATATTGTGCCGTCAGGTCTGAAGCCATGTTCCAAACAGTACAACTCCCAGCATGCGTTGCCCATCTGGATACCTGCTTGGCCGATGTGGACTGAGATACACTCCCTCTGTCAAAAACAATCATGTCTGTCAAATCAGTTTCTCTACTCATATTATATATTTTTTTAGATACTCAACATTTAAATAAGCCATATACCAACTACACATGTATAAGTGAAATTGTGAGCGTGAGCCGACTGCTCACCATTGCCTGATGCTGGACTTAAGATTTCTGCTCCTGAAACCCAATCTTAAAACCTGGAATCACAACTGGGTTTTTCTTTGTCCAAATCTGCATTAACTGAATAATGTAATGAAACCACATGAAAATGAAAATGAAAGTTACCAGAGCACATATATCTTATTTGAATTGTACACGTTAAACGTTAAACGTTAAACGTTAAACGTTAAACGTTAAACGTTAAACGTTAAACGTTAAACGTTAAACGTTAAACGTTAAACGTTTAACGTTAAACGTACAGTTTGACATTTTTCCACTCACCTGAGAGACAACTGAACAGGCCTACCTCACTGAGTCACTGAACAGCTGTTTTATGAGGCCCTTAATCAGCCTAGAGAACATGGTTTTCAATTACATTTGATTAGGATGACTGCAAGTAAAAAGAGTTTTCATTTCTGTCCAACTCACTACTCTTGTTCACACTCCAGTCCAGTTGGTGGCGGTAACGCACCTGAACCTGGTTTGCAAAACGCCAATAAACAATAAAAAAGAAGTCTGACTCATTAAGATTTGAAATGTAGTTCAATGTTTTAAAGTCAAACATTGTCACTAAAATGTATACTATTCAAGGTTGTGTTCAAGGTATTAATGTGTTTTATATTTAGTCTAGATTGCTAAAGTGGAACCTGGTTTGACTAGGCTGCTCTTTGCTGGAATAGTCTGTTGTAGCAAATCTTTCACTTACAATGTGTGTCACTCAGGAATCAGAGAACAGGATTAACAATCATGCAAAGTTTTGCACTCCTAATGTAGATATTAGTTGGTGTTTTTTTACAACCGCTAACATCCTTTTGTCAAGATGTGAATAGGTTGGGTACATTTGACATAGCGTGTTTGTACTATTAACTTAGTTTTGTACATAAATTACTGCTCCACCTAAACTTACACACACACACACACACACACACACACACACACACACACAGTTTGAGGCCATGCTTTTGTTTTATTCAATGCAAAAGGGGACAATAATGAAATTCTATGTTAGGCAATGAAAAAACAAAATGGAAGCAGATCTTTATAAACAAAGGTCAGATGAGCTTACATCACACTGTACAATAGCCTGTCCTTTAACAGTAGAATAATCATATGCTTTGACATAGCACTTCTAAAAAGAGGACCCTCAAAAAAAAAAAGATTACAGTAGGAATTTCGACATTGCTTGAAAAGAAAAAATAGTGAAGCACACCTTACATGCAAATTTCAATCAATCATTATAACTAATAGTTTTGGTAATTCTATGACGACACCCCTAAGAAAAAGTAAACTAAAAAGGTGTTTATGCTGTTTGTGAGTATCCTACAGTATACCTGCATTATGTCCTACTTTTTAAAGGAACAGCCATCATGCCAGTGAGGATCTGTCTTACCCGTATGCACTGGCACGTGATGTCACTTCCTGCCTTCAAGCTAGCTATGAAACCTTTACCTAAATGTGGTTCTTTCAATAGGCAGCTATTCCTGTAGGATTTCAATGAATTGGCTGTTAAACAGGTATTTTCCTGGGATATATTGCACCTGATAAAACTATGGATAACCTGATTATTTTAAGTTGAGTTCAATCTTCTGGACTGCGCTTGATCACAAGTAACAAACACTACAGTATCTCAATCAAGCTAGATTTAAATTAACATTAACCTGAAAGTGCTGGAGGTGAAAATCCCTCCACACAAAAGCTGTCACAATTTCTACTATACATCACGGCCATGATCAATATTACTATAACACATATGCTTGTATATTCGAGAAACACCCACCTACTTAGGAAGGGATACAAAAAAAAGAAGGTATGCCTTGATCTGGCATGTAAAATAAAAAAGAAAATAACATTGAAATCTTTTTTATTTGTTCACAAGCTTATTGTGACCCAGCAGCATAAATAAAGATTAATACATTGAATTATTTGCCAAAAGGAAGGTTACATTTGGAACAGCTGGCTTTGTCAAACATGATGCACACATACTGTGTGAATAATACTAGCTGTATAGATTTTTTTGGCCCTTTACTTACAACTTATGCAAACTATACAAACGCCACAGAAATGGAGAAAAAACATTTCTGCTTTAGACTACAAAAGCCGCTCTAAGGTTTAAGATTTACAATAACCTTATTTCACACACATACAAAACAAAAATAGCATAAGGCCACACGAGTCAACAGATATGATGAACAAAACAAAACATTCAGTGCTTTAGTGTCCCAAATATAACATCATAGCTTTCATACATTAACTTTTGGCACATATAAATAAAGAACAACCAACACATACAGGTGCTGTCATAAAATAACTCAACCAGACGGTCTTGCACTTAACACATACGTGATACATTTACAACTTTTAAATAGCGTAATACATTCCAGTTGTTCAAAAGTCTTAAACTACGTCAGTCTTAAGAAGTTCAGTCAGGAATTTGTAAGAAAACTACAGGAAGAAAAGAAAGAAACGTATGCCCCCATTTAACAGCCATGGCAGGGTGAGGATCCCTCATGAATATGTACAGGTGAGTGCAAAGTTTCGATTGGGAGTGAAAATGGCCGTGGGGGTTTACAGTAACGTTCCATTAGGACTTGGCGGCTGGGACTACTTTTTTGGGCGTGGCTGGTTTCTTGGTGTGCCACAGGTGACTGTGGATGGTGATGGCGTCGACGCTGGCGGACATGGTTTTGGCTGGTATCTGGCTGAACTGCTTCCTGTCCGAGTTGTACTTGTAGAGGCCGTCGATCATCTTGCGCGTGATGCTTTTTGGCCCCATGCCCGCAAGTTTATTGATGGCCTCACTCTCAGGGCAGTACGTGTAGAGAGAACGGAACTGGCAGCCAGCGTCCCGAAACAAAACCAGGAAGTTGTTGGCCTCGGATTTCTCCATTTCCTGAAAAACAAGAGGCAAAGATCAGAATTGTGAGATTCTGAAAAAAAATAACAATCGTCCTCCCAGGTATTCAAATAATTTGTTCCCCTCCTGATCTAATGTTGTCTTCCTATTACCAAACGACTATCAGTTACATCCGTCATCTGTATCAAAATCATTGTTACCCTGTGAGCCATTGTAACCCTCTCTATCTTGTAAGGGACATTTTGGCATCCTCACGAATGTTCAAGCCTAAGCTGTGGTTCCAATGTGGAGGAAGGGTCAGAGTGAAGACCAGGTCATGAAAGAGACAGTATGTGCCTTTTGGAGACACTGAATGCTAAAGTTTTGTGTCTTAGACATGACATAAATTGATGTCTCCTATGTACGTGTCCTTATTAATGCTGATTACGTCCACTCCCCTCCACCTTGACCAATGGGATGATTGTTTATCTTAGACCCATATACTCAATTCAACCTTGTCAACCAATCAGAACTTGCTATGTCGTTAGACTGATCTGACTCTAGTAATTTCTCTGTGTACAGACTCTGACACAGACTCTCTAGTCATCTATCAAATTGTACTTGATCTTTTCATGGTTTCTCCCTCTTATTAATTGGTTATTTTCTGTCATAGATTGAAATGATCCATAATGATCTCTGTTACCTCCAGTATCTTGCTCTTCGGGCCCTCATTGACTTTGCCAGCCATACAGCAGTGTGCCAGAGCGTTCTGGATGATGTGCTTGTTGGACTTGGTGCTGAGTTCCTTGTACAGTTTGGGTCCTAAAACATCTCACACACACACACGCACACACACACACAAACACA
>JAVQIZ010035038.1:0-26882 GCA_036023535.2 Galaxias brevipinnis
GCCTGCCACCCGATTGGCATTGCACCCGACCCCAATGTCTATCCCTGCAGGTGGTGGGCCCACAGGGCGGCGGCTCCATGCTGTTTCTTCGGGCTGTGCCCGACCGGGCCCCATGGGTCGAGGAATATAGATCTCTTATTGCTTTTGTGTGGTGGAGCAGCAGAATGGTCCATCCCACACGTCACGTCAGCCTAACCCTAGTGCACATCACTGTCAGCAGGCTGGAAAAATCTCCCTAACAAGCTTTCCATTACATAAATGTCGCCATCATGAATATTGCACTGGAGAGCTTAAAGTTTCAAGGAGAGCTGTTGTTTTTCTAGATTGCATTCTGGGAGAAAAAGAAGAGAATAGTCTAGGTTTGCTAACTCTGTCGCTCTCCATGTTAGAGCTCGGCCGTGAGAAAGACGAGGGATGGGATGAAGTTCGGAGCGCTCTGCAGGGGGCGTGAGTGGGTTTGACAGGCCCGGTGAAATATGCTCGGCTCGGCTTTTTTCATTACAAGAGAAGGGACCAAAAATGCAAATCCAGGGTTGTCCCTCAAGAGGTCATTACAAATGTGACATCAAAAACTGCTCCAAATAGGAGACAAAATACACTACATCAATGTTGTTATTCTCACATTCAATTTGAGAAAAAAAATGTAACGCTTCTGTTTTGGTATTTATGCTTATTTATTTTAAAAAATTTTAAGTGCAGTATATTTTTCTTCAAATATTACTAACAATTCACTCACAAAAATGAAGTATCTCAGCTCTAAAATAAATGTGAAGAGAAGTTGACAGGTAGACTGAATCTGTCTGCTGCCCTTATACGAGGGAGTGATGAATTAGCTTAATGGGGAGTAAAGCAGAGAGCTATCCTGAGGGGGAGGGAAAAGGGCTAAAATGGCAGACATGGTTTTATAGCTTATTAACGGTGTTATATGCTACATGCACTGTCATTTTACCCCTCGATTGGCGTGGTTCTTACGATGGGTTAAGTAAACAACCCGCTGGTGCCCAGCACATGTCTCACTGCATGATGACCAGCTCACACTCTTACTAAAGCTCTGACCAGCAAGGCTGTGAATTAATGCCTCGTTAGATGTTAAAGCATTGCAAAAGGGAGTGGATCTGTCGTATTTTAACTGCTTACAATTTTTAAACATTATAACTACAATGACCTTTAATTTCTAATACCCTTTCAGTAAGCTAATGACAATGTTTAAGAAACTACTGTAGTTCCTGGACTAATCATGGCTGTCTTAAGTCTGTTTTATAATGTTTTGCACAGGTATTAAACTGCAAATGATTTGAACTCTTCAAGGAGGCATTGTCCTTGAGTATTTACCATTCTGTTCTGAACTAATTATTTATGATAAATTAAATGGTGATTATAGTGATAAACAACCATTTGTAAATAAATGGGATGCACCTGTCAACAAGGCTCATCTGTTAATAACTATCTTCCAATGAATAAATAAAGACCGGTCTAATTTTCAATGACTCCCTAAACCTTCTGGCTTGAATTGTTCTCTCATTGTATTTTTCCAAGATGGATTTCATCCTTTCAAACTTTCAAACTGTTTTAGTTTTTAGTCATTATTATTAATAGGTACAAACTTTTTGCTGGCACTACTACATAATGAATGCATAGCCTATTTGGTTCAATGTGGGCCTTGTGGGAAATTTGAATAAATGAAAAATGAACAGATGAAGAGTTAAACTAATTGTTGGTATGTGTAGCATCGGCTTGGCTATGAGTTTGACCAAACGCCTACAGCTGACTGGTGGGGAGGAGACAGATTTGAACACTATTAGGAGCCAAACCCAAGCCAACACTAGACGAGGGGCGACCTGACCTTCAGACATTAAACAGTTCTGTTAATTGACTAATAATAAAATGTTTTTATTGTGCAGGAAACCCTTCGGGATAATTTGATCTCACACTGCTACCTTTCCCCCTTTCTCGTTTTTGCTGAGGTTGTAAAACACGCCTGTTAATTGTCTTAATGAGAAAGAGTGTAGTGATGGGGTTTCCACCTCTATCCCCTTCTCTCCTCCCTGCATACTTCACATGGAAACCACTCTCATTACATGTGAGATTGCAGCGCTGAAGCCGATTGGTCCTCATTAGCGTCCACTGATCCTTGCCTGGGCCCATGTCCTAACATCTTTTAATTAGCACTCTGGAAATCTAATCAATGTAATAACTCCGATTAATCTTCTCTTTTGCTCTTATTTTGTTTCACTCTTTCATTCCAGCGTGTTCTTGGCCCGGGGCTCAGAGGCTAACACAATGTGGTCTGTGTTCGCAGCCTTTGGGGCAGCAGGAGGAAGGTGATGTGACAGAGACGAGTGGTTCTTGAAGTCCCAGTCCTTGAAGGCTGTAGTGCCTGCTGGGAGTGGGGCTCAATCGGTCTGTAATTAATAATAATAATATAATAATAGATGTGATTTATATAGCGCTTTTACAGGTGCTCAAAGACACTTGATTAATTAATGCAACAATTTAGCAAATGCCAATAGCTGTGAATGGAAAAAGTTGTGGCCGTAATTGCAGCAAGCCTTTGGCTACATGGGCTCCACCAAAAGGTATTTTTACGAGGGGAAAACACCTGTCAATAACCTTTACTTTCTAATTGGTGTTTAGATATTAAGTACATTGTATTGTGAGTTGGTCGCTCATTCAGTGGAAGAAATACATCTTTGTGTCCAGTTTATGACACCGTATGATTCAGTTGAGTTTTCCTGATACTGATATGATTTTCCAGATTGATATTTGAAGTACACATGTACAACCCCACACACACTACAAACACCAACACGAGCACATGTATAAAGTCAACACACCGAATTGTAGTGCTTGAATATTCAGAGCCTGGCACTGGAGGAAGGTGGAATAAGGTTGTATTTATTAGCTGCTCCCTTGGTGTTCTCTAAATTGCCTTGTTTGCTCGGCACAAGCACACAAACAGATGCTGTCCTCTCTGCTCTGGGTAATTCCCTGGGTCTCTAGGTACTTACGGAGGACCTACCATGCCACACACGCTCATTTGACATACATATGCGTGCACACACACACACACACACACACACACACACACACATGTTGTGTGTGCGTTTGTGTGTGTGTTTGTGGGGGCGCTCGTATGACAAACAGGCTGGAAGTTATGCCATGCACACAGCAAACTATTACACATAAAGAAAACGGTCTACTGCTTTTTTAGGAAACACACACACAACACAATTAGTTGCATTTTCATATTCTGAAAACAACACACCTTCTAATAAGCGCGCACACACGGTAACGCACACATTTAAATGCCGGAAATTTAGTGCCTCATAAAATGTATCAGTTCCTCACCCTTTCAAAGATGCAATTTCACTCTTATTAAGAAAATCTGCATTTAGTAGGGGAGCAATGCTATCAGTCGAAATTAATCTGCTTTGACTGAACTCTAATGTGACCGCAGTCCTCGAGTAATTATTGTCTGGATGGCTGTGCACCAGCCTCAACCACCGCACCCCACCTCCCCCTTCCTTCTCCCCGTGACAGGGGCTGGTCTTAGTGGGTGAATCCCCCTTCAGAGGGGCTGGTCTTGGTGGGTGAATCCCCCTTCAGAGGGGCTGGTTAGGGTGGCTGAGGCCCCCTTCAGAGGGGCTGGTTAGGGTGGCTGAATCCCCCTTCAGAGGGGCTGGTTAGGGTGGCTGAGGCCCCCTTCAGAGGGGCTGGTTAGGGTGGCTGAGGCCGGCATCTCATTTAGCGCTCCATCAGTGAGCCGCGTTTCTCCTGCCTGTGTTATTGTGATTAACGTCCATTCAGTGGACGACTGTCTGATTGTCATCATGAGATGTGAAGCCATCAGAGAGGAGCCAATGGGAAAACATGGTGTGCCACGGCACCACATCAATACAAAGCCTGGGACTCTGCTGCTCCTTCCCTTTGTCACTCTCACATACCAACATAGACTCACAGAAACACACACACACCAACATAGACTCACAGAAACACACTCACACACACCAACATAGACTCACAGAAACACACACACACACCCCATCATAGACTCACAGAAACACACACACACACACCAACATAGACTCACAGAAACACACACACACACCCCAACATAGACTCACAGAAACACACACACACACACCAACATAGACTCACAGAAACACACACACACACCAACATAGACTCGTAGAAGCACACACACACACACACACACACACACCAACAGACTCGTAGAAACACACACATGCACACACATGAAATACACACTTTTCTACTCATCTCTTTGTTTTCATGTTCTTAGTGTCACAGATAAGGTCTAGTTCCTCTAACGAGTGCTGTTCAGCAGCACAGTCAGGGTTTCTTGGTGTCAGATCAAATCAGTTGACCACTGCCTCCTCTTCCGTGCACATAAACTATAGTGTGTCCGTTAGGTTTGGTGCCTTGTGTCTCAGTAGAATCTAAAACATTTTAATATTTTTCATATAAATACCTTTTTACCTTTCTTCTCACGCCTCTAAACCAACAACGCTGATTCATGGCTGAGGACATTATTATGATTCTTATGATTATGATTCTTATTATTATGATAGTAGGACAGTCCAGTAGAATATGTGTGTTCTTACTGTGCATGCAATGAGATCATAAGGATGGTGTTTGGGGTGAGCCAGAACAGGCTGACCTCTGTAGTGTCTTATTCCCATTGCCAACTGGACGTTAACCTTGAGAGAGACATCCTCAGACTACAAGCTGTAAACCTTATACCAGCCTGCTGGCTGCTATCGATGCTGCAACAACCCACAGCTCCTTTTCAAATGATCCAATGAGTGTAGGGACATAAATGAACATCAAATGAGAAGGTAGATAGATACTGAACACTAAAAACACTGAGATCCAGCCAACATATTGCTTAGGCTGCCCATGATGAGGTAATATTAAACAATGAATAGAAACATTTTTATTTCGGTATTTATTTTGCATTTGAAGTTCCATGATTAGATTTAATGTATAACTGAGTAACATTAGTTTAGCATCGTTCTCTACTGACAAAATACTGAGCAGCATTTGTAGTGCTTGTAGATTGAGCTAAATCCTTAATGTGTTGAGGTGTGTGTATTTCTGCATCATTACTGTATCTGTTGTCCCTTGTGTGTGAGTATATCTTTGTGCGTTTCATCCCAGTGTAATTATGTGCCCAAACTAGGACCCCCCCCTAACGGCTCTCGTGCGTCCGCCAGTGGAAAAGAGTCAGTTTTGATTACAAAGTAAATGCTACAGTGTCAGACAGGGGGGCTACATGCTGATATGCATTCTATCAGGATGATTTATGCAAATTATGCACATTATTCCCGCAGGAATCTAGTCTGAAACTGCCAGGATAAATTGCCGGAAATTAGCCATAAAATTCACTGTGCAGGGAGTGTGAGGTGAAGGCCGCTTCAGAGCCAAGGACATTGGGCTGCCGTGGTTACGCATGGCCTGGCCTGCCTCCTCCATGGCTGGCATTCATGCCTGTTAAAGACTGGAGCTCAGACAGATACACGAGCCTCATCACAGCGGGGGGTGCTGCATAGGACTGAGTGCTGTGCTGGACTCTATGCTTTTAACAGACTTTTGCTTTTATGTATATTTAACTGTGACCCAATAGAAGACAGCTGAGCTTGTGTTTGCTTACTGTAATAGGAAGAGATTGGAGATTTCATTTATTTTTCAAATTTCTTGAAAAACGTTAAATGGACTATGGTTCATAATATTTCAATAGGCCATTCAACTGCCTGTTCAGACTACATAAATACAATGAAAAAAATCCCAGTGTTTAAATTTGTTTGGTCTATGTTTACGATAACAAATGTGACCTTTGTTATGGTATTTGTGTGGCTCACTCATCCTTATCCTCAGATTAGATTATAATCAGCAACATGCCTCACAATCAGGTAATAGAAAAAGGTCTGGGAAAAAACATGTAAACAAGTACCCTCAAATAACACCACCAACCACTCAGCTATAGACAGCCTGTGTGTCCCTGTCTGTCTATGCTCTTTCTGTCTGTGCTCTGTCTCTATTGGTTTGTGCTGTGTCTCTATTTGTCTGTGTTCTGTCTCTGTCTGTGCTGTGTCTCTATGTGTCTGTCTCTCTATGTGTCTGTGCTGTGTCTCTATGTGTCTGTGCTGTGTCTCTGTGTCTGTCTCTATTTGTCTGTCTCTCTATGTGTCTGTGCTGTGTCTTTATGTGTCTGTGCTGTGTCTCTGTCTGTGTTGTGTCTCTGTGTCTGTGCTCTATGTCTCTATATGTCTGTGCTCTATGTGTCTCTATGTGCCTGTGTCTCTATGTGTCTGTGCTCTATGTGTCTGTGTCTCTATGTGCCTGTGCTGTGTCTCTATGTGTCTGTGTCTCTATGTGTCTGTGCTGTGTCTCTATGTGTCTGTGCTGTGTCTCTGTCTGTGCTGTGTCTCTATGTGTCTGTGCTGTGTCTCTATTTGTCTGGCCTCTGGATGGTCACATGACCTATCTGTAACGTGTGCGTACATGTATAAGTGTTTATGTGTGTGTAACTGCATACGTGTGTGTATGACTGTGTTTGTGTGTGTGTGTGTGTGTGTGTGTGTGTGTGTGTGTGTGTGTGTGACAAGAGTGGTGAGTGACTTGCGTGGTAATCGTGTCATCCTCATGTCTTTATTTCAATGTGGAAGCTTGAGTTAATGAATATCAGAGGCTGGAGATGAATTCCACCTTGGCTGGGCTTTAATGGACCCTGAGAGGGTAATCACTTGCATGCTGATAAGGGAGATCATCTCTAGCTTGCCAACGTGCACACACACACACACACACACACACACACACACACACACACACACCTGCCCACACACACAGACAGAAACTCAAACACACACGCACACACACTCACATACACACACCCACTGCCAATATGTAGAAAAATATCTTTTCATTTAATGAATATATGACAAGATTTTGAACATTAATGTTCTGTGTAATATTGTTTCAAAACCCACATAGTTTAATTTGACTCAATTTCAAATAGATTTGAAAGGGATTAAAAAAGGTTTTTGGGCAGGACGCAATCCACCATTAGAGACCAGGTACCTTGTATATTCTATTTCTGATCTCAATGTTGTATTCAATTTTAAAATCCCTCTCATTAAAAGTTCCGGGTAAATGTTGCCAGACCTGTTCTCTGTGCTGCCTGTGTGGGACATAGTCTAGGACCAGTCCTGGGTTAGCAGATAACCACCCTGACTATCCCTCTGCTAGTCTAACTGGGAGGGACAGTCTAGGTCCAGATAACCACCCTGACTATCCCTCTGCTAGTCTGACTGTGTGCAACAGCTAGACATTATACACTTCTATCAGCTTATTTTACTCTTTCCGTCATAGCATCACCACTGAGTCTTTTGTGAAAGGATTTACAGATTGTACATAGCAAAGCTGTCTGCCATTCCTGATACAGGATATAACCTAAGTCTCTTTAGTCAGAGAGAATTTGATTTAGTACATAACCTGAGTCTCTTTAGTCAGAGAGAATTTGTTTTATGGAATACATAAATCCACAGCTCATGAGAACAGCGGTGAGTCCGTCTCTAACTGCGTCACAAACTACTGTGCTGTTAGGCTGGGATGGGTCATCACAGGAGAGTAAAATAACATGGTGTTGTGGCACCAATGGCACAAAGCCAACACCAACCGTAAACAGGGACTGGAAGATTATGCCAAGGTTTAATCTGATTCAAACAGGGGGATAAAAGCATGTTAGAGATGTAACTCAATAATCATATTTCACATAAGAGGATAATCCCCCATCACCAGATCATTTGTTATGCCCTATTAGAGCGTTCAGAGGTATACACAGCCCCATAGGTTCACCTGACCTACAGGCTCAACAACTTCCTCTCTGCAGTAACTGTAGAGTGTACTGGCAAACATGACACATCTAGGTGAATAGAAGCCTCACGTATAATAATCATACTAAATTATGAATTATGTAGAAAGGATTTTGTGAACAATAAGGAAATGTGCAAATGTTTAAAAGTTATATCCATTCTGAAAGAAACATACATATTAATACCAGACTGTTATGATAATACACTGAGAGGAAATATTTACCTGATGACCTGTTGAAGAATGTTAGGATGACAGTAACTTGAAAAGTCAAACGAGATTCAGAGCTATGTCTCCAAGCCATAACACAATGCTGTTTTTAAGAACTGTCAAGATTGGTCAGCAAACTGGGATTGCATATTTTCCTTTTGCAATGTATAAATATTTGCAAGTGTGCAATATAAATGTAACTATTTACACACACACTATATATATATATATATATAGAGAGAGAGAGAGAGAGAGAGAGAGAGAATATGGTAGAGTGAGTTTCAGAGCTCTGTTTGGTGGCTCATTCAGTGAATGACATACATCTTTAGTTCCAGTTTACGACACCGTATAGATGATTCAATTGAGTTTTCCTGATACTGATATGAAGGGGACAGTTCCATTCACACAGCTAGTGTCTGTTTTGAATGTCCATGTTTATCATCCTTAGCATATCATGTCAGTGTTATGAATAGCTGCACCATGGCGGCCCTTGATATGGTGAATAGGGGTTTTTATGGTCTCTAAGAAGTGTCTTTTATCATTCACTTTTCTTCAAAACCTCAAATTCCATAAATACATGTCTTTAAGATATGTCCAGCTTTTTGAAATTCATGAATAAATCACATAAATGTTGTCGATTTCGCTACCATTAACTGGTATCCAATTGTTAGAGATTGTAGCTAATGTAGTCATTATTCAATAAGGCTTAAAAGCTCTTGCTGTGGAACTCTGACAGTAGTTTTCAGTTGCTCTTCAATTGTCTCTACAGTTCAAGAGGAAATTCAGTATCCATTTATCTATCTGCTAAAGTCTCATTTATTTGGTAAAAAAAATTAATAACAGAAAGATTAAATGTTGAACACATTTACCCTTAGCATCTATCTATGCCAATGTATAACTGGCAGATCTTGCTTTTGAAGACATTTGTATTTTTCAGTCTGTCTTGCTTGAAACGCTGTTTTCTGCCTTCCACGCATATGGTTTAGTCTCACCCCTGGGGAATTACCTCTACTGAGCTCATTTGAGTATTAGTATGGGTTAAATGCTCCAATCATTTGTGCATTAATGTACATCACATAATTAATGATTTGAAAAGCCAAGTTTCCAGTGAACATTTTTTTTTTTAACGCTGTGTTAAAACTGAAAAATAAGTGTAAAAAAATCTACTGAACCTATTTCCTTCAGCAAATTAGGTCCCAAAAGTAGACAATTTCAAACAATAGATATCCACACTATTTATATGCCAAATAAATGTTTTTGTGCATGATTTTTTTCACTCCAGATTAAGGCACATTTTGAAATGGTTCAAGACATTTAGGAAAGGGATGGCATTAAATAGGACAATTGCTCTGCATGGCTCATATACACACTAGGTTACGATTGGATTTGATCTCACAATAATATCGGTGCTATTGTCTTTCAGTACTGTTGAGATGTTTTTGACTGTAGACTTGCTTAATTTGAAAGCATACATTTTGAATTCAAAATCAACTGATTGCCTGTCTTTTGGGATAGACAACCACTCTGTGTGTCCCTCATAAGGACTTAGCTTTGTGTTTGTAAATTACACATGTTAGAAATGTATTGTCATCTTTTTATTCATTGGAGTTTTAGCAATATGTTTGCATTAAAGGGTACATACTATTTAAACCTCTTTAATTGGAACTGGTAATATCAATCAGTACTTAAAATAAAATAAAAAAATTAACGACTCTTTTTGGATTTGCTTGCATCGTCCTCTGGATTTAAATCATCTCATTGCCTATATAGGTAAATTTGAATTACTATCTTAGTTTCACTTAAACAGCAGGGAGGCTTTTCTTTGTTGATGGAAAGCACACTTTAGGTTATTCTGTGCAATGCGGAAACAATTTAGCTTATACCTAAACTGGTCACTTCTCTGACTGCCTCGGAAAAGTCTCAGTAAATTGTGTCGCTGTCCGTGGTGCTGAAATTCCCCAGTTGGCCTTTCACTTGAAAACTTCCTTTGGAATTGCTTTGGCAATTTAAATTAAAATACTTAAATAAGTTCAGCCCAAAGCTTGTAACGCATTTTTTAAAAATACACCCAAATAATTTTACAATATAGATGTATTTTTAAATGTTATTACAAAACGAGCATTCCGTCGTTGTTCGAAAATGTTTATGTGCATTTACATATTATATATTAGTATATATATATATATATATATATATATATATATATATATACTGATATGGTCACAATAAGAAAGAAAGAAATATTGATACAAAAACAGAATTGCATTCGTCTGATGTCATAAAATTCCCAATTTATCATGGGTTGACTATCGTGCTTTTTTAAATCTGATAACTGAGGTGCCTTGCTATTGAAATTGTCCAAAGTTGACTCTTTTGATGAAGAACGGAAATATAATCATAGACTTACGGATGATAGTGCAGCTGATCACTACCTGGTGATAAAAGACACCTAATTACGGCAATGAGCAGTGTTGTAATTACATTCCTTAATTACATTCAGGAGGCCTAATTGCCTTAACGATGTGTTTCATTAAGTGAACCTAGGTATTACAGTGACAGTTTTCATACACAGTTGTTTTCAAATTAACATATTATTAGACATCGTCATGGAAATTGTTTTAATAATGATAATTTAGGTCGCCTGAGCTCTGTCATGTAATACTAACAGACAATGTCTTGCAACCCTGGGGCGATGAGCCCACCACGTCTGGCCTTTGCTCCCAAGGCTTTTATGACCATACAGCTCACACTCTAAAAGTTAGCGCTTCTGATTGAAAATACATTTTACACATTATTAATCTTCCTCAGAATATGCAGCCAGTTTCCTGGAATCAATAAGCACTTGTTTTAAACATACAAAACAACTCATAATTAAAAAGCATTGGCCTTTAGATCTTTGTGGCACGAACAAACAAGAAACAAAAATGTTTTTATATTTATTTTCCAATTATTTTCTACTGGTTCTATTCCAGTAGCGGAATTGTTTTGTAAGATCGATGCATTGGGTTTCCCAAATCACATGACTATTAACTACGGACCTTGGCTGTATAACCCATGTCTGACAAACCGCACAATTTAGTCTCAGTTCGAAATTGTAGTTCCATTTTTGAACTACAAAATGACCAGAGAGAAGTAGTTATGTTGTTTCAAAATATTTTAATAAAGCTTTTCAACACTTACACACATGGCCCTCTTTACTCATATAGGCTAGAAACTAATATATCTACAATAATCCACAGCTTGACCTGACAGCGCGATGGATCGCAAGAACTTGGCCTCATTGTATGAGTAACTTTAAATAATACAGTCATTAAGATATAGGCCTAGAATACAATGTGGCATGCAAGCAAAACCTTCAAATCATAAATAAATAACCTGAATAATATCCATACAAGCTTTAGAAATTTGGACGAAATATTTCCATTGCCTATTACAAAAAAAGTCCATAATATCGCGTGTATATACTTCGCAACTAAACAAGTGCTAACATCACCACATCCCAGTAAATCATTCAATCATTAATTTGCGTTGTCTTTGCTCATGACATTCTTATCACTAAAAAAGTTTGCGACCAGCAAAAAAAAAACAACCGTCTCGGAAGTTAATAAAAGTAAACAAAGCAGCAAGACTGGTGAGTCAGACAAGCTAAACTCCAGGAAGGTCCCCATCTATTTTTAAGTTAAATGATCGCAATTTGTCAGGTCACACAAGTCTCCATAGGGTCCATATATCTGAGCAAGTGATCAACAGCTCACTCCTGCAACACTTGCAGCAACTTCTGTTTGGTTTTCCACTGTCATTCATACCAGCACTTAAAGGATGCTTTATATACACAATCAAGTATTGTCTGAACAAAAAAAAACAACAACAAAACAAAACAAACAAAAACAAAAACATTTTGAATGCTTTTTTAAAATGTTAAAAAAGTATTCGTTTGCAATTGGGTTAACCTACAGACTGCAAAAGTAGCCATATCTTCTTTCCAATTTTGCAGTGTCTAAAAAGTGGTGGTGGTTTGCGCGTGTCCTTCTCTGAGTCTATCAGCCGTTGCTGTGATGCGGTTAAGGCTTATCAGTACAATGTTTACACAGACTGGAAGTGATATTGTTGAAAAGGGAACATTTATCGGGGCAGGATGACGCTGCCACTCCTGTAGGGAAGGGATACCCAGGCGGTTGCTCGTACGCACCTAAACCGGGAGCTGCAAGAGCAGTGGTGGCAGGTATTGAAGCCGCAGAGATGGCCTGGCCCTGATTAAGATAAGCCACCAGCCTTCTCATCTCCTCCAGTGCCTGCGCCTGCATGAGGATGTAGTTTTTGGCGAGCAACAAAGTGGCAATTTTGGACAATTTACGCACAGAGGGGCTGTGTGCATAAGGGATAACCCCGCGCAGCTCATCCAGGGCATCGTTCAGATCGTGCATCCGTCGTCTCTCTCGTGCGTTGATGTTTAGCCGAAGTGTTTTCTGCTCTTTTTTCTTACCTCCTTCGGGTTTACCAGCGGCCACTGTCCTGCCGTCTGCCAGGAGGACCATCTCACACCTTTCATCACTGTCATCATCAGGGCTCTGCTCCCCACCACTGCTCTCCGCTGCAGACGTCCTGTTACCACTTTCCCCGTACTTCACACACAACGATCCGGTTGGGAGACCCAGAGTCCCCCCTCTACCCCCTGCCAATCCTCCAGGCTGAATGGGGTCCGAGTCAGTCTGGTCAAAACAGCTAATCGGAGACTGATGTTCTCTTGCAGGCAGTTCAATGCCGACAGACGATCTAAAAGGGTCCATCTTTTTGTTGGACACGGCGCTCAGAGTTTTGTGGAAAATGTCTCCGGCTCCGTTCAAGTTCATTCTCCTGTCCATAGCCTTCCCGCTATGCTATATTGCAAGCTCTGGAGACTCTTATCTGATGACGCTTCGTACAAGTTCTTGACAAGTGGTGTGTGCAATTTGAGTGTTGAGAGCTGCAATTGAGGGCTTGCTTGGCTTGTCAAATAAGGTGGAGACGCCGTGACTCTCTCAAGTAATAAGTGCTGATCTCTGCGCTCGTGCTGCTTATCTCGCTCTGATTCACCTTCACCAGATCTATAGGCTACAACGATCATCGTCACGCACTACACGCCAGAGTCTTTTACATCATTATCTCGAGGCGGGTTATTAAACAGGATTCGCCTATTGGGACAGAGCACCCTCTCCCTTGCTTGCTTTACCCAATCAGGTTAACGTTTTAATTAATGGGATTTAAACGATGACAAACAATACCGCATGTCCTCCCGCTCTCGTTCTCTGTCTGAATCTTTCTGCTTGTAAAGTGTGCCCAGTTATAGTATCCTTACAAATTTGTTTGACATGCTTGATACGTTTTCATAGCCATGAAACCAAACAAATACCCTTTGTTTGTTTTTTATTACGGTACGTGTTTTTGTGCAGTTTGTCTTTTCATTAAATGCCACGAAATTCTATAGCAGAACATTCCCAAAAATGTATGAATCTTAGCCAGTACGCTCTTTACAATGTATATATCTTTATAAACTTAGAAAGCCCCGTATTTACGCATTACTTTATTTGATTATATGTTGTTTCCTATTTGCCGAAATGTTTCCTCATCTGTTGTATTGCATTTTACACGACACTACAACAAAATATGAGGTTGAGCATCAGAAATTACATGTGCACATATTGCCACCTACTGGCTAACAGTGTATCCTACATATTTGGTCCATTTTATAAATTCGGAAAAAGCGAAATGCAATGCACAAATGCAATTCCATGTAAAATTCATGAGATACTCATGATCATGAAAACGGCATGCTGCATTGAGAGAATAATCTGGAAGGGTTTTGCGCCGATTGCTGTTGCGTGACGCTATATTGCTGTCCATGGTGCTGAACTTTGTTCGCTGTATAGAGTGAGTCAACACATTGCTCAGCTCCTAACATTTCGCCCAAATGTATTAATCATAATTAGAGTTAGCCTGCAGTTTGTTTATTCGAGAACACGTTCCCACTCTATAGGATCGTAGTTTGGAGACTCAAGCCTGTATTTACACAACTCAAAATCCTATAGACGGGTTTGCCTTCATACAATGTATGAGCGAAAAAGGAGTCATCATAATCAAAGCTCACTGAATTAGTTTAATCACTTTATTATCATGTAGGCTACACACAAGCCACATTCGATTGACGCCAAAAATAGAAAGCTGTTGTCTTGCACTAAGAGTTGCAGGTTGAAAGAGTTATGATCTGAGGGAAGGCTGAGACTCTCTGAGACTTTATCATGATAGTTAGGGACACCTTCGTGGTCAATCCGTCGGGGCTATTGAGACAAGATGGGCCTGGACAGTGAAACTTCCATTTTGAACAAACCTTCAACCGACATCCACGGTCAGCATAGAGCTTCGGGAAGAAGCCTGTCTACAGGTTGGGAAACAGAAGATGTCTCATCCAATGTTTGTAAACTCTTTAATTGGGGAATTCTTTCAAGAAAGTGTGTCAGGGTTTGATCATCTCTTGTTATTTGCTTACCTTTTAAGTTTTGCGTGAATCTTTTCCTAAGGGTATTTGTAAAAATATATTTAATGTAAACGTTAACATCAAACATTTAATTTAGTGATATTACCCAATTACAAATGTGCCTGTTAGGAAGCATGTATTTTAAATACAGTTATGTGTATATCAGTTTTAACTAACACTTTGCTGAAACTGATTTCCACCACAAGGGGGCGTACAACGCCAACCAAGAATCTTTGCGTGACTAACATAATGTACTTGTGCTGAGCATCTCAAATGTTTGGATGAGCTCATTTGTGGCTGCCGAAAAGTGTACGCGCCATTTATTACCTCTTGAAAACTGAGAGGAAATGAATTACGGTAATGACATTGCAAATTTGAGTAACAGTACGTTTATTGGGTGACTTACACAAATGTCCTTCATACAAATCAAGTAGGCTATATGAATATTTGTTTAGCTATAAGTTTAGACTGGAATATGAATCTAAAGGCTTTGACATTATGTCCTTGCTTTTCTAACAGCAATTTTATAGATAAAGGCTGGTTTTCTGGCTTTACCTTGGTTTATTTCCCAACAGCTATCATATCACACATCGAAGCTCATAATTTAGATTAGGTTGAAACCTTTAACTTGCAGAACACTGGGAATGTATAAATAATTTTTGTAAAAGTGTTCTGCCTCTGTTTATCGTACACACAAAATAAACGCCGAAACCCCCGCGCACGCGCGCACACACACACCCACCCACCCACCCACCCACACACACACACACACTGGCTCTCTTTTCTCTCTTTCCCTCTCTCTTCTCAGTCACCTTTGTCATTTAACGTGTCATTACTCCACTCCAACTTTTGGGTCAGTCCGTGCCTACATCGGTCTCATCAGTGTCATTAGTGAAGTTTGCGTATCGGGGTTTGACAAAGTGGGTGAACGAACCAGGGACAGTGAATAGTCGGTACAGGCCTACTGAAAATTTTCACCATCTTGTTTTGGTAAATACATTGTTGATTTTACAGTGCACTGTACACATTGATTTCTGAAGAATTTCTGAAATCTCCAGCAGGTTAAAGTGATAATGCCATTTTATTGCTATTTAATTTATTCTTTACACACGGAAGGTTTTCAGGGAACAGGTCTCTTGTACAGAGGAGCTTTGTCAGTCTAAAAAACAAGTCCAAACAAGTGATACACTGTATAATACAAAGTATAGATAACAAAAAGGTCAAAACAGATAACTTTAAAAAGCATTCTGTGCATGTCAAATAGCGGATTATTAGTTTGAAAGATATTTATCATGGTGATTTATGCTCCTGTCACACAATGCATCCAGTGTGGCAGTCTGAATGACCGCTACATGACAAACTAACCCAACATGGGATCTAATGAAATGGACAATATTGCACTTTTCAACAGACACCGTTGACCAACACTTTTTTCATCAAATTATTATTTGAATGCACTATATTGAATAGCAATCCAGACCGTTGCTAAGACCTTATAATATTTTTTGAGTGGATTGCCCTTTGTAGGAATACGTAGGCTAGTCCAGATTGGTAACTATTGTTAAGAGGTTTGATGTGTATGCGTGTGTTTGAGAGACAGTGTGTGCGAGAGTGCATGAGATATAATAGAGACAATTTGGAAGAAAGACGCAACAAATAAGGGTATAGGGGGAATAAGAAAAGTAAGGCACTTCTACAGATACAGCTTTACAAAGGACATAGACATAGTCTAGTGAAACATCAGGCTGTTCGTGGGCAGAGTTCAGCACCACTGACAGCGCTCACAACTACACAGCAGCCCAGGCTGACGAACGAACTGTGTTAATTCATTTCATAATATTTTTGTAGGCTAGTTATTTCTAAAGTAAAGATTAGCTAACCAATGAAAAACGAGACTTTATTGAATTGGAGGTATGTTTATTCTGAAAGGATATCAACAAGACACATTCTAAAAACAGTGCATTTGTCCCCTCCGTACGTGGATAATTTTAAAAGGTGCTTATACTTAGTTGAAGATAGATGGCTCAGCTCTTGGCATTCACCGCGTGCCTTAATTGTAAGACATTAAATCAAGGTCCGCTGTGAACACGAAGAGAACGAACCTCGAATCACCGCTATATATAGGCTATGTGTGTGTGTGTGTGTGTGTGTGTATGTGTGTGTGTGTGTGTGCGTGTGTGTGTGTGTGTGTGTGTGAGTGTGTGTGCACGTGCTCTTGTGTGTGTGCATGGCAGTGTAAATATTTTTGACCCATTGTCACAAAGTGCTGCTTGTTGACCTACCATTCAATTGAAGTTCATAACTGAAAGATTTGATAAATGAAAACAATATGCCACGGTGTCAAGAAATCAAAATTCCTGCATGAGCTGACGTTGACACTAACGTTTACAATGTTGCTATAGGCTATGCTCTGGGTATGGTCTTAGAACATCGTACCTGAAATAGATAAGAAATAACTGGGAAAATGTGTACCATTATAATTAAAATGCGGCAGAATAAGTGACGCTATTCGCTGTCAATGCCCCTGTTTGGCCTAGTATTTCAATTGTCACAATCCAGTTTAGAAGACAAGAAATTAAGGTGGTCCAATTGATCATCAAATGATGATGGTTGCTTCTCCAAAAATCTTGAGGAAAAGGCTACATTTCTTCAACATCCATAAAACCTGTAAATAAATAAAAAACATTTAGGGTCAAATATTTACAAGAATATAAAGTCAGCACTCATGGTTATTGTTGATTTGCACAGCCAAAACACTTCACACATTGATGTCTAAAGAATTTCTGGAATTCCGGAAAATGTCGCTCTGTCCAACATCTAGTGGCTTGCCAATAAACATTAAAGCTAAAGCCTTTCTGATGGATGAATAAACATTAAAGCTAAAGCCTTTCTACAAGGGTGGATGAATAAACATTAAAACTAAAGCCTTTCTACTAGGATGGATGCAGGTCAAAGGAAAATGAAATGCCGCAAAGCACCAATGGTTAAAGAAGCGCACAAAAACGATCCTGCACACAAAGTGTATTCCATCCACGAAACACCGTAGGAAACAAGTTTATTCCAACAACTCCATCTGGGACAAAAGACAAGTGGTAGTCTATGTTTCTATTTCCGAAACCGCTAAATGGGACTGATCTGCCTCCGTCCGGTCTTTCCCCCTCGCCGGCTGATTTAAGGATTACAGGTAGCTCTAGCCAAACAAATAAGGCACCAGCCTTCAGTACAAGAGGATTGTATGGGGGATGGTGACGTCACTGGGCAAACAGATGTTCCCTCCAACGTCCTGATCGCCATCATGTGTCCTTGAAACAAGTCAGATTCACTTTAATCCCTGTATAAACGTCCTCTCCAAATTCCATAAAAGCATATTTATTTGATGGTTTTGTCGGCGTGTGGGTTAAAGGCCGGTTGGCTGCATGCTTGGAGGTTGCATGCCCAATGGCCTCTGTGGAATAAGGGTGCACATGGCAATCAACAAAATATATGCTAGATGATTATATTAGCTTTAAAAAAACATTTGTCACTTAATAGGACTAAACGTTATAAAATTATGAAACACACACATACACACACAGACGCACACGGCCACACACAATCACACACGCATACAAACACACTCACGTGCACAAATCAAATGGATTTACCCTTTCAAATGTGCTATTTGTCTAAAGCTGCACTTTATTCGCTGATCGTGGTGTAAAATATGTATAACTGCCTTGGCCACACGATATAATAGCTGTGTTACAGTATAATGAAATACAGTCTATGGTACGCATGCATATGCATAGGGTGTAGCCTTCTGAAGGCCACAGAACTGGTCCCATAACTTTGACTATACCCAACTGCTTTCCATGTAGCCTGCATGTTATATCCTATAATTCAAACATTTTACTGGGCATGTAGAAGCTGGAAAATGATGTGCCGATATGAAATATTAATTATTTGATAAAAGAATTCTGCAGAATAGGTTGCTAGTATTTTCAGTTAGCATATCGATGTTTTTTATTTGAAAAGCACAAGCTTCATTCAGTCATATTCAACGCCAAATATATTATTCTGGCCATGTATAGGACTGCTCTGTCGAGGCTACAGCCGAACTGTTCTTCTCTCAATATGCCTACTGTCGCTTGTTGTATAAGTCCATGCAATCATCAATCATATAAGTGTTTGGCAAACTGCACTGCCGACTACTACTTTTAATTACATTTCATTGCCCACTCAGCACTTTGTAGAGAGATGGAGAAACAAAGGGAAACGCCATTTTAGGTGGAAACACCCACTCGGTTCAAAATCACCCTATACTCTCTATCAGACATCATCTGTAGTTTATGACTAAACATATCAGATTATCCGATAACCATTTATGATTACCATCTTGCTGACCCAACACGCACGGACTCATTGTCCGGTTTCCAATTGCGCCATTAAGAAACATGTAGTTTACGAAAAGGCTTGTGAAAGCTCTGCTCAAAAATATATACTTTTATATTAATTCGAAATACACGAGATTCTCTGATCTTAAAAAAAAATTGAAGAAATTGGGATAAATGTGTGTGAGCCCGAGCATCCCAAAGTAGGCCTACCGAACATTCTGCTGCGCCCGCAGTAACAATGGCAAGTGCAGCGTGGGAAGGCAGGTCCGTTATCTTTCATGCTTAGAATAAGACGACTTCACGTCTGTACCCACCCAACTTTCCCATGTCAGGTTAAGACCTTTTACCAAGATTAACACAAAATGTTAAATTTTGTTTATCTACAATATGAAATATATATAGTGTCCTAATCGAAACATGAATCCCTCATACTCACCATCGTACTGGCTCTGCCGTGAGGTCGGGACTATGACATTGTGGTCTGGTCGCATGGTAGATCCATGTTTTTTTATTTGATTTAATTATAGCGACGACTTGTATTCCTGTTCCTTAGCTGTATACAATCAAATGACTCCGTTAAGCAAGTTGGTGATACCACCAATGAGAGCGATGCTCCAACCTCTGCAAAGCATGGCTGCATTTTTTCTCCTTTTTTTTTCAAAAGAGGGCAGGCCGTTCTGTGCATTACAATGAGTAATCCCCCCCTCCCGCCGCCATCTCTCTCTCTTTCTTTCTCTCTCTCTCTATCTCGATCACTCCCTCACAAAAACACACATACACACACACACACACACACACACACACACACACATGCATACACAAATACACACGCATACAATATACAAAATCCTTGAGTAGTGACACGCGTGGTCAAAAATATTACATAGGCCTATAGATTATGCACCTATTTTCTGATGTTTACAATCAGTTTGCAGATTTTCAATCTATCACATCACCTGAATCGTATAGTTTCCATTTTATTATACTAAATATCTGCACGTCTAAATTTGTGCAATGAAATCGTCTCTTAGGCATAAGCTGGCCTACATGCAGAAGTCATTACTGAGTTACTGTTGTATGCATTTCGCCGCACCTCAATTTCACTGTAACCTATTTATTTATGGCACTGAACATCGAGCCTGTTAATAATTTGCACATTTAGTTTTATTTTATAATAACTTAAAAATCTTAAACTGGACTCCTTAAATGCATGGGTGCGTTAGCCTGCAGTCTGTCGTCTTTATTTTTACGAAGGTGTTTCCTGAAATGCACAAGTTGGGTTGTGGTTGCGTTATCTTTTTTAAACATTGACTTAATGCCAGAAACCGTGAGACAGAATAAAGGCAAGGCCCACTGAATTTTTACTGAAGACCTATTGACCACATATTGTTCTTCTTTCGATCATTTATTAATGCGACTTGCAGACTAAATGTAGAATGTAGAATTCCATGATAAGATAAAGGATTACTACATTTTCTGTGTTTAAATCAGAAGTATGTCGTGGTAGCCTGTATCTTCAATTTCTAAAACACGTTTACAGCGCACTGTTTGTTGCTTTCCCTTTTTCAGTTCTATAACCCCGTCCATTTACTCTGTACAGCATAATTACATAGGGCTATACAGAGTAAACATTAAGATACATACTTATAGAGGTTATTAAAATTACATTACATTTTTTAGTTTAGATTATGACGTATCTATATTGGCCTTTCCCGTACAAGGCACAATTGATTTAAGTATGTGAACGGAAAAAATATCAGTCAGTTTTCATGTAGCAATGGTTGGCTAGCCTACAAGACACAACTGAAAATGCTTCTTTTCCCTTGGAGAATGGGGTAAAGCCATTGTTCTCACTGAAACAATGGAAGCTGCTGGCGACGTGCAGTGGTGCGCGCATGAATGGCAAGGCTCTGGGATGTGCGCGGGTCATTGCCCGGGGTCTCTGTCCTAAAGCCCTTTTCCCAGCGCGTTTACAATGAACCTGCGCGAGGTCTTAGCTCTTGGGGTCACAGGCCATCTCCTTTTGTCCTGCACTTCAAAACAGATAAACATTTATTAATCAAGAGCCGACCAGAGGGCCCCTGTTTCATGGGGAAAACCAAAGCTAAATGTGGGCGGCATGAGTGCGTTAAGGGGAAAGAGCGATGACTACTCCCTGCAGATGCAGATTCCATCATTAGGACAGAGGTGGAAAAGTTTTAAATGTTGCTTAATAGTGACACCTAAAACACATTCGTGGGCTACGAAGATGAAGATTCTGCAAGTACACGGCGTCAAGTAAGACTTCCTTTGAACTTCGTTAATTTGTTTCCTCTTTTACGTTTTGAATTGATTGATTATCTCAATTGAACAATTGAAATGTTCAGTAAGTTAATGATATGTGTGGATAATTTCTCGACATTACATGGAAAAAGCTATTTGATCAATACTAGCAATACCTACAAAATAAAAAAAAATTGTGTCAAGCATAACTGAAAAGGAAAATATTATTTGTAGCACATCGATTCGTCATAAAGCATGTGAGCGTTTACTCAGGCCTACTTTTCTTCATTCATGTAAACTATATTGGTCACGACGCTAAATTATATTTTCATCGTTTATCTTTTCCTCAAAAATAGATATGAAACCTGTTTGTAAACAGCATTTGAACCCCTCGCAAAAAGCAACCTGTAACGTAAAGCAAGCTATCGAATATATTTTCCTAGAAAGGGTTGCAGTAGGACGTAAAAGACAGATAGCAAGAACAGCTAAGGACCAGCCTGGTACAATCCGCCCTTCTGTGTCTCAAACTAATTGGCTCAATGTTTAAAACCAATAATGTTTTTACTTATAAAATGGAATTTTGAAGTTTACGTACGAAATGTATCTCCTGATTAAATAAAGTTGTAATTATTGAGTTAAACCTAATCCAAAATCAAAGTTGAATTGCGATATCCAATCGAAAATTGAGTGCGAAACAAAGTAACATAAAGGTGTTAGTTCAGGGCTAGATATGGGATATCGACCTGTACCTCGTAGAATTACGCGTGTAATGCGTTGTACATTTGTCAGCAGCATATGTAAAGAAGGCATATTTGAGGACCTATGATTATTCGCATTAGTTTGCGTCACAGCTGGTGTGACCAAGATTGCACATTCAGTTTCTAAGATTACAATGTTCAGCTTATAAATGTTAATATTTTAGAGAGCGATGTATCCTTGTGAAACTCTTTGTTGCACAAATAAAACACTTTGATGCACAATTTATCAGAACATATTCTTTGTCATATTTAGTTTCACACAAAGTCACCAATGTTTCTAAAATAGTTTGGACCCCAAAATAATGTCATTAACGTGCACATTTCAAAGACTGTAGACAAAACACAAAGGGTGAATATATTAAAGTATTAAAATATAAGGGTTAACTGCAAAACGTTTTTTTTTTTTTTGCAAATCCTTTTTTGAGGTTGTGCATGTTTTGTGAGGCTGTGCTGGTTTTGTGAGGTTGTCCATGTCGGTTTATAGCCTAATTGACCATTCAACTTGAAATTCCTTTCTTGCCTTTCCTCCCCCCACAGTCAGAACAGCTACTGTTAAAATGGCTCACCTCAGTTGATATTTGTTTTCTCATGCAATAACTTTGTAATAAATTCCCCCTCAATTACTCAACGTTAGATATCAAAAATTTTACTTTGGAAACCCAGCCATAAACTAAGAAACTTTGTCTCATCCAGATGCCTCAAAAAGCAAGTAGAACATCAGGCACAATAGTAGTTCAAGGTCAAATGCAAACGAAACTGGGCTTACATTTTACATATTTTATGATAAAAGAACTTCCACTTGCATAACTAGATCAAATTGAAAAACTTTTTGATGCCTTATTGATGATCTGTGAAAATCAATAATAATACACATGTCTGCTTTCTTCACATCTCAATGAAAATACAGTACAAAAGCTCGTGTTTATTTGGTTAGAATACCAGCGGACATGCTCTCATTGTCTCACAGGAAAGTGGCGGTTGGACATAAAAGTAATTGTCTGATAAAAAGACAAATTGATTTTGGATACAAAATACTGTACCAGCAGTGTGAGCGGTGCCTAGTATCACTACTGAGTGATTGTCTACACAAAGAAATCTAAACCAACCACACACAATATAAAGATGCACCTTTTTCTCATCAGTAATTGATCAGCTGGTGGTGCAGAAGCCATGCAACCTCTTCTACTAACATGAAGTAGTATGTGCAAGCCAGAAATGTAAAAAGTGCAGCGGGGTTGAGTGTCCGCGACCTTGCCCCTTTGACAGTAGCACAGGTCAAATGTGCATGTAGGGCACCTGGCTCTCCACCTCCCCTCGCTCTGTGATGTTAAATGTCACTTAGCAGCCAGAGCCAGCAAGCTCTACTCTAACGCTTCTTTTAGGAGGTTGACTTTTCACGCCAAGTTTCTCTTTGTAGCATAATTAAGATCATAAGAAGGAAATGTTATAAAAAGGAATCATTCATCATTAAACTAGTCGTGTCCTTGTACATTCTTTCAAGCCAGGTCTTTTATTTTTAGACTTTTGCACATTTTCTCCACAGCAAATAGTTTGCTTTATTAGATTAAACACAGAGCCTGTGTACATGCTGGACAGTGCATGTCCAACTTTTTAAAGAAAGGCTTTATTAGCTTAAATATTGTAAATATCAGTAATATCCTTCCTTTAAATGCACGGGTTTGCATACTCCATGCCATTTTCACAATGATTAACTTCCTTAAATCATTCTGGACGTGGGTACTGGGTTTGCTCTAATAACTGTGGGGGTGACACTGTATGTGGAGGTCACTGTTTTTTTTTTTTTTGCAGGATGTAAAACAGCAGAAAAGCAGCAGCGTCTGTAAATGTCAGCAAGCCAAGACCTGGCGATGCCAGTACTTTTAAAAGAAAACCCATTGAAGCCCAATCAATAGGGCTGTTACATGCTTGTAAGTGGATTTCTCTCATAGCCCCCAGGCTTGTGGAATGGGGGTCAATGGCTCTGTTATTGTTTGGCTTTGCCTCTTTATCCCGACGTATCACTGTGATGTCAGCTGGAAAGTGACAGAGAGAGCCAAACCCTGAAAACCCCAGAAAGAAAATAACTGTTATTACGTTCTCTGTGAACGTTTGCTTCTCAATAGAGCTGGCAGTACAACAGAGCTGCAATTGTTCCAGTGCATATAGGCACATACTCATCTGAAAAAAGAAAAGAGGTAAATATCACTTATACCCCCTCAACTTATGAAACAAAGCATCCTCAACTGACATAGAGATATAGTGAAAATGTTGAATCAAATCAAATTGATCTTAACAAAAAATAAGAAATTCAAGAGTACATGCAAAATAGGTGTTTATTGGATTATAAAATATTTCTTTCTGATGTTTGTCAACATTCTTAGTAAATTCTTATGTGCACATACAGGTTTGTTTAAGGTTTATATATTCAGATAGGAAAAATGTATATCAACAGTCTTTTTGACTGGCTGACCTTAAACACATCCGGAATAAATATTTTGTATATTTATGTTTGTTTTATAGATATTCTCATTTCCTTTGTAAACATGCTTTTTATTATGCCATTACATCTCACTGTGTATTATTTACTAGATTAAAACAGGGGTTTGTTTTAAGGTAAAATGATATGTTTTGCCTGCAATGTGATCATTTCACCAATGCACCGCCATACATTTCTCTTGATATAATAGTATTAATGCGGCGAGTAATGGATGAGCATATGTTTCACGCTGATTACCATCCCTCTCTGTCTGTGTGCCCTAGTTGCCTTCCCATCGCCTGACTATCGGAATGAGAATATGTGCCTGGAGTTAATGCTGATTGCACAGCTGCCAACACGTGAATCTCCATGGCAACAATAATGGTTACTAGGCAACCCTGTTCTTTTAGGGACACCGAACAAGCCCAAAGGCTTACTAAAAATATATAAGGGTATGTTACTCCTTCAACTCCTTCACTACACATACTGTACATTAGACACTCAGCAGCAAACAATGGAACTCTTTACAGACATCCTTTTTATCAGCTGTTATCATCCAGGATCTTCTTTACTATACGTTACATTATTACTCGTGTGGGAGAATTTCAGCACATTTCACGACAAACATACTGCTATGACGGAAGATTCAGTACTTTCATCGAGGGTGTGTTTTCAGGGTTGGAAATCGTCATGTCATATACAGTACGTGTTTTTCATTAGTTTAATAATGTGGCAAATGTCGGCCATCTTGGCTCCCGCAGCAGCTATCCCCCTTACAGCTCCCTCAGACCCAGGTGGCATGCGCACAAGCTGTAGGACAAAGCATTCCATCAGCAGAGTGACATCACTGCAGTCAGCTCAGCTGTTTTGCCTGCTCTATAAATAGTTTGGAGAATAGAGCGTTCTACCTAGGCAGAAAACTACTGACCCTAAATCTTGAGATTATTTTTTTCTTTTTTGAATTGGCCATACTTTTCCCTCTTCCCAATGCTGAAATATAAATAGATATACTATATACTATATCATTCCTGTTCAGGTTCACAAGACAATGACGAACTGTATTGTCCTGTACACCAATTGTTACAGTTTGTAGATGTGCTGACAAGTCATGTTAAATAAACACAGATAATTGTTAAATGATATATTTTAAGTAAATAAAAATTTACCTTTCATTGCTAAATATTTAGACGTTTTCTATCAAACCCAGTGAATTCATAGCTCAACATAATGTTTGAAATAAATGCAATGAATAATATGAAATTGTATTATATTAAAAAACAACTGTGTCCAACATGTATGTATTTTCCTGCTCATTCACACTCCTAACACCTTATATTTGTTTTGTCCACTATTATAAAAGAAATGGAAAAAAGCTGTTAGTATAGAGATGCCCCTGTTTGATGGTTAATATAAGATAAGGGAATTACAGACAATGCTGCTGTTACTGCTCACAATTTATTGGCAATATTTTTTCAGGGCATCTTTTTGTCTATTGTTGTTGTTGTCAGTGTATAGTCATAGCATTCAGCCTCTTCTATCAGTACGGATTCATTGGCAGGTGCAGATATGTTGTGAATGAGATGAAGGGGGATAGATTGTGTATCTCACTCGAGGAGTGCATGAGGGCCATGGTGTATAAATGGAAGACAAAGCTCCCAGTCCAGCCAAACCAACTGGAGCCTTTTGACTGGATTCCAGAGCACCATGCCGTATTCTGCACCTCACACACACGCACACAGACCCAGTCTCCTGAGCCACGGCAGAACACTGGGGCTGGAGATGCTTGTCATAGCCCACCACCACCACTAGCACGGCAGCCTACAACACCTAACAGAGCAGGCTGGGGCTTGGTTTGGGATATGGCTGGCCTGGTGCCAAGGCATGTGCCGAGGGCTATGCCATAGCCTCGTCCTCAGCCGCCTGGCAGCATTAGAGAAGCGTAAAGGCATTCAGTGGTGTGAATGTGCCTTTGTCTCAGAGCGGCGTGCCAGGCTAGCTCTAATGAGGGAGCTCTTTGTGGCAGGCCTCTCAACATCAAGTGGGCTGGTGGACTCATTAACCTGACTACTGCAAATAAAGCAGGCAGGCACAAGAGACGCCTGTGATAGCACACTTAAGGCCCCTGCTGAACCCCCCCCCCCCTCTACATTTCTCTCCACAGTCTCAGCGGGCTCCGTAGCGCTAATGTGATAGCACTAACACAGCCCCTGGCCTATTTCAGGTGTCCCAAATAAGGGATGGGTGGGAGGGGCTGCCTTCCCGTTTCCTCAATCTACTCTTATCTGATCTGGGTTGGCAACTTGGAATGGTTTCGGGCAATATAGGTGCTCTGAAATTGTTCATCCAGTGACCAGTAACCCAATAATTTATATACCATAGATAGAGACCAGTAAACTAGT
>JAVQIZ010035042.1:0-21137 GCA_036023535.2 Galaxias brevipinnis
AAGGTAGGAAATAAAACTTTAGCATGAGATAGCGGAACACAGAGTGAGGCTCTGCTGAGATACTATGGGCCGGAAAGAGAGAGAGAGAGAGAGAGAGAGAGAGAGAGAGAGAGAAAGAAAGAACGAAAGAGCGAGAGAGAGAGAGGGAGAGAGAGAGAGAGAGGGAGAGAGAGAGAGAGAGAGAGTCCTGCACTCTCATGAAAACTGATCTGCTGACAATTACAGAAACGGCCAGGAGGAATCCAGAGGGGGTCTGGGTAATGTGGTTTATAATAATAATAAAGGTCTAATTGTTTCCCCAGTGTGTCCACAGAGACCAAGTAGAGAAGCAGAGCCGTGAGTCTGAGGGAATTTGTTTGTCCATCGGTTTGTCTTGTCCAAATGGACCAATCCAATAGGGGGATGTTAGGACAACAATAAAAGGGCCTCTGTGACTAGTTACAAATGCCATGGACGTCTAATCTACCGAGGCTATTCTCCATGACTACGTCAAAAAAGAACATGCTAGATTAAACAGTCGATTATGACAGAACAATGCAGAATGGTCTATTTCAGGTAACAATATTCCAGGTATTCCTTGACATTTCCCACAGAGGTACCGCTTATGTCAGTGGATTTATTCAATCCAGAGCAAAGCCTTCTCCCTCTGGTAAAATAAATCGCGTTATGAGACATTTTCTGAAATCTGTCTTGCCTACTCCCTTCAGTACGTCCTTGAAAAGGCGATTAACAGTATGATGTCCAATAATAATTGAATGCCTATAAAACAATATCAATTATTAATGTCGTCGTCCAACTATTAACTAGGCTAATTGATGAATTGATAAAGTATGCGAAAGCACTTTAAGCCCTTCGGGCCCATTTGATTTCCATGACCTGTCAATTCAGCTTCTCCTCAATAAATAAAAAAACGTGTGAACTAAACTTAAATATCGAGCCTTACTTAGCGATAATAGCTCTTCCTCTGTCGATCAGTCATGTCAGGTATTTGACACAGAGCTCCCTTGTGTGGTCACAAAGCAGCCAGTGCCCAAGTGGGACTGTGAGAGCCCTTATACACCTACTATCTGTGTGTGTCTCTCTAGCATCGTAGTGTGCAGATATGATCTTTGCCTACTGTTTGGTTGTTTTCTATCAGCTTGTACGTGTGTGTGTGTGTGTGTGTGTGTGTGTGTGTGTGTGTGGTTATGTTCACGTTGCTGCCATGCCAGCTCCTGTGGGAGATTCCCTGGGAGGATCAGCTCATGTATCACTGCTCTGTAGAACCGTTACGTGATCGATGACAGGATAACCGTCGTACCTGGGGGGTGAGGGGACTCCCTGCTGGGTGGAGTTAGCACGACGCTGATTGAGAACTGCAATGGTTGCTGCAGGAGCCCCGAGGGCCATGCTGGCAACATTTTGAAGCTTTATACCTATATTATACACATACAGTAAATATGCAACCATGAATATTTGTTTGAGAAGTATGAAAAGCAGAAAGATAAAACGAAGATCAAAGGTTAGAAAAAACAAGATTCAAGACTGCATTCTGTTTATATTGCCTTAGCCATTAAAACAAGTTTGAACGACTGTTATTTTCTCAGCCCTGTATCTCTGTGCCTGTTGTTATGGGGTTTTCAAGCAGGCTGAGTGAATTAGATTGGTTGGAGAATGGACGCAGTGGGAGGGAGTTGCGGGAAGCTCCATGTGGGCTGGCGGACTAGACGATAAGCGCTACATGAAGAGCTCGAACGGAACATTTTGCTGGGGCCTCTTCGTCACGAAGTACCCTACTTAACTGAAATGTACTAGATCGGGGCCAACACGGTGCCACAGTTTGAACTGGACTTGTGTGGTCTGGTTTGGTACTGGGGTGGGAACAGGCCGCCTTTTCTGAGCAAGAAGCCATTACAGTCCATCTCGCTCCACCCCTCCTGGTGTGAGCACCTGAATAATTCAAACACATCTCTGGTTAATTTATACAAGGTCTGTTCCTCTCCACTCCACTCTGCTTCACTCCGCTCTGCTCTTCAGTGGCAGGACGGAGAAGAGGATAGGAATGGAGAGAACAGAGGAAAAGAGAGTGGAATAGAACGGAGGATAGGAGAGTGGAATAAACGGAAGATAACTGAGTTTAGATGAGGAACGCTTTTCAGCACGAATTCTGCAGTGGAGACAAAATAAAATCTCATGACATTAGATCCACTATTATAATATTTAGTCTGATTTCCATTTTGCATATACAGTAGAGGTCCATGGTTCTATTGGCTAGTTCAGTGCAAAGTTTTAAATTACACATACAACATAAGACAAATAAACAATAAGACCGCCTAACTGTTGTTGTGTCGTTTCCTGAAGGACCAGGCTTTATCTGACTACACACGCTGGGTTCCTTCCTCTGTTGCTGGCCTCATCTGAAGAGGAATTTTGAGTGGGACGTTTTGGGATGTTTTGATTGGACGGGAAGGGAAGTTCTGAGTTCCCTAGGCGGGTTTCTGTCACATGTAGTTTCTCACAGGGTGTTGTGTTTTCCTGTTTTATTTTCCCCCTTGACATGCTATTGAAAGTGCCTGAAGAGATTCAGTGAAACATTTTTTTCCCGCAACGCTCTAGTGTTAGCACATCTGTGGCACACCGATTTGTAATCAGGAAGTCACATCATGGTTAATAGCTTTTAGATTATACTGTATATGGTCATTGCTCAGTGCTTAATAATTCCTAATCTGGACTCAGGCTTCATCAGCGTGATTAAACCCCACCCCCACAATGATCCCGGTCTCCTATGACTCACACGCTCCACTTCTAATCTAAATAACAGACTATCATTTGCACCCCACTGCAAATTATTGCCCTAGTCTCTCCCACACAGGGCCGGCTTGCATAGTCAGCAGATCATGACAAGGTGCAGGGAAAGAGGTGGGCAACATAGATCAACCTCATATCTTTACTCTAATGATAAGATGTGCGTGAGAAGGCCGTGGGGATGGCATTATGAACCAGAACTGAAACGTTCACTAGATGGGCAGTGTTATTTATCTCAGGATTATGTCTGTAATATTAGTACGAGCTGTGTGGTTACAGTCAGGCTTTCACAGGTCGAGGGCTGACCACTCATCCTCTATGTAACACGGCACTGTCTCACCAACACATCTGAGGACGTCGTCTCTGGAGGAGAAATGAGACAGGCTACGATTTTTTTTTTTTTAGGGAATGTTCCGGCCCCACTTTGGCAAACTGGTTATTGCTGTTCACTGCTTTTCTGTGGGTTTTATGTAATGCATAAATCTAACATCTTTTAGGTCACACATTGTCACACATCTCAACGCAACACGATAAAAACACAGAAACAAGCGTCAGAAAGAACATCATAGTACAACATAGCATCACAGTTAAAGTCAGCACAGCTCAGGTTTCTTCTCCGCATAGCTTTGCTGTTGGGCAGGACCCCCCCAGGACCCCCCCCCCCCTTCCTGACAGCCTCATTAGTCAGCAGTGCGCTGCAACACCCGCTCACACAACAACCCCCCAACCCCCCTTTAACAATGATAGAGCAGATGATGCTGTCACTGCAGTGTTTCTGTCGGGATCTGCTGCTATCTCCTCCTCCTGGTTAATCGGTTCAGCTACATCCTCACCCTGGGATCTATAGTCTCTGTGTCGGCACCTCTAAACTCCCCCCAGTGGATCCACAGTCTGCCCCTCCAAGGCACATGCAAGTCAGGCGGAGCAGCCTGGATGCTGACTGAAGAGTTGTTCTCTCTCCTACTGCTTAGTCCTTCGCAGCAATCCCCCCCACCCCCACCCCACCCCACCCCCCTCCTGTAACCTCACTGTGTCATCACTTCCTGTACAGGACCACAAAGGGAAGTAGGAGAGGGGAGCCTGATGGAATTCCATGGATGTGTTTGTGTTTGTGGTCTTTAACATCAGTGTGATTGTGCTGTGGCAAACATGGGCAGGTGGCCATCTCTCTTCTTGGTGTTTTCCGGGCCAGCTGGCAGCCTCGTTGTGAGCTAGCTAGCTGTCTGTCTGACTTGGCTGACTGGTCTGACTGACTGACAACCTGCTGTGAGTAAACAAGATTGTTACACTGCTGTTGACAGAGAAAGGTGGTAAGAAGATTAGGAGGGAGCAAAGGTCAACCACATGATCAGAGTGAGTAATTCCTTTTTGAAGCCTTACTCTCATGTTGATATCCCTTTCTTGTACAACTGTAATGTAGTAAATAGACTCACATCATCTCATTTTGAACTGAGACAAAATGAGACAAACAGACTATTTAAATCAATGGTCCTCAGAAGGAGTAGGTGTCTTCCCTTGTTTGGTTTTAAAACCAAACCATCAGAGAGAGGAACTACTTCTTTCTCCTTGTTAAAGGGTTAGGGTGGCCATCTTGGGTGAACCGAGGTAAAGAATTGCATTACAATGGTACAATTGTCCATTCTAGTCATTATATTTCTGTTACTCGTCGATTCCAATAATTATGTTGCATAGTTACTTGTTTACTCTACTGAAGCTCACAGTAAATTAGCCCCTACACATTGTATACACAGCCGTGAGTTGTAAAGCAAACCGACTTAGTGGCCACCATTACAGCAGTCACTACAGTATAATCAGCGGATGAGCTCAGTTTCAGCCTGGGAAATCATCTGTGAAATCTGCCGTTTGGGAGGAAGGAGGACAAAAAGATGGAGGTTGCTGCCTTCTTTTTTACACAACTCAACTCGCACAACCCCAGCACCTTTGTCCAGCGTTCCCAGAATACAGGCACACATTGTTAGATTCAACACAAGCGATACACTTTAGTTCCTGTGACTTGCATAAAACCCACAATGCATAAATAAATTATTCAAGTTGATTAAAAGCCTACTGGATTGAGTGAAGTTCACAGACAGTACTTACATTGTCTTAGGGTTACAATGACATTTGTGTGAACAGTACTGCAAGCTCGGCTGGTACTTTGGGTCCTTCTGTATTTGGCATTGGGCTCTCAGACAGTGAGATGTGTGTCGGGGGGTTAGCCAGGGTTGTCTGTGTGGCGTTCTGGTGAGTGTGACCAGTTGTGAATGGTGCCTGTATCTCCGTCTTCCTACATTCCTGTCTAGATACTTTCTTCTGGTAAAACCTCCAATAGTTATCCTCGAAACTTACAGCATTTGTCTAAAACAGAGGTTCCCAATCCAGTCCACCAAGTACCCCCAGCCGTTCCAGGTATTTAATCTTCCCAGTTTCGAGCACACCTGGTGTAATTAGTCACATACAGCAAAGCCTTGGCTAATTGCAACAGGTGTGCTGGCACTAGGGAAGATCCAATTCATGGTATGGCTGGGGGTACTTGAGGACTGGATTGGGAACCACAAACATGACTTTAGTAAGTGCAATCGTAACACAATCTGTTGTGTCTTATATGTTCAGTGCTGTAATTCCTCACTGTGCTGTACAATGACATTTTATTTTCATTATGAAGTCCTGTTACCTGGTTGTTCCTCTGTTAATGTCAATTGTTGTCTTATATGTGTCCACTTGCTTATAGCAGTGCACTGTTTGTTGTATGTAATCGTTTGCGACGCTCTTGCACACAGAGTCAAAATGGCAAAAATTATATTGTACTTCAAGCAATAAAAGTGTTTCTGATTCTGATTCTGTATTCAATAATCTGAATGTTTTCTTCGTAGGAGGAGGAGATTCCAGAGTTGGAGATCGACATCGATGAGCTCCTGGATCTGTCAGACGTTGAGCAAAGATCCAGACTGCAGGTAAACCCATTGGACTGTAGACTAATTCAACAGCAAAGGGACTGCACCCTGACCAGTCACTTAAACCACTACTTGCTGTATTTTATCTGGTCAAACCACAATACAACAAAACTATCTGTGACTGTTTTTGGGATTGCTTTCCCACTACACCAGTTATTCCACTTTATAAGTGGTTAAAAAAAATATAAACTTAACATTTTATTGGCGGTTTTTTAAAAATGTGAGATAATTTAGAGAATTCACAAGTCAGACTTAAACGAGAATGCCACACGTTTAATTTCTTTACATAATGCATGACGTCATTATACACGGTAATAGTTCATCTTCATTTTTTAAATAAAAGCTTTTATATCTAGCTGGCTATGATTCTATACTACTTTGTAAATATTGGTTGATGATAACCCTGTGAGCGGTTTTTGTCGGCTTCTCTGTTGTCTAAACAGAATTCGCTAAGACCAGATTTTCAACCACGACCAAGTTGATACTTCACACATAAACCTAGCTACCTATCAGTTAGAGTAGCTCCTTTTTACAATCACCAAACCCTCGCTTGACCTCTTTCACAACATTCAGAGTTCAATGTCCACTTTCTACTTTGCTCATGGCGTTTGTCTCTCCTCTGTTTCTCCTTAGGAGCTGCTACAGGAATGTGGCAAACCAAAAGAGGTTAGACATTTGTGACACATTCTTTGAACTCATAACCATATATATATACATCCCTGCCACTTTATAACCAAGGATCTGAACTTCAACCGAATCATTTGTGCTTTGGTAATAATTTGTAAATTGATTTATTTGCAACTATTTCACAAACCTTATCAACACACAAGGGTTATTCTGCTGCGAATCTGCCCCAGTTGATAAAATTAAAATTCATCGTTTCCTCTTCTCTTCCTCCCCCTCCTCATCCTCCTCCTCCAGGACTTTATCAATGGATTGCTGTACAGAATGAAAGGATTACGTAAAATGTCAGGGCCCATGAAGAAATAACGATAGGTCAAATCATGCATCAAATGTGAACCCCAACCTCCCATCCCCTTACCCCGTTCTCCAGTGTCCGCTGTCTGCCAGTTTACATGTTGGTGAAGCCCTCCCTGCACATGACGGTGAAGAGCTGTCTGTCGCTTCTGTTGGTTTGGATTAGCATTTGTAGTTTTTTGTTATTTATGGACAGTTACTGTTTTAAATCCCAGCATACCGATAACAACAAAACTATATTATTAAGATTATTCACATGGACAGTTTTTTTGTTTTGTTTAGGGTTGTATATTTTTGGTTGAATATTTGTGTAAATATTTTTGTTTGGATAAATATTGTACTGTATGTCAAAAAATAAAAGAGAGCATTTTCAAAAGCAGGTTGTCAATCGATTTTCAGACATTAACATTAATAATGAAACAATACACTGATCAGTGCCACTTATTCTAATATTATGTAGGTATAAAAGTGTTATTTCTTTTGTGGAGTATGCTTGTCAATATGCAACACTACTATGATAATGATCAGAGGGAGGGAGAAGAGGGATATTTAACCTTTATTTACAGCGAGACCCACCGAGAACAATGTATTATTCACAGCGAAGCCCTACCCAGTGAATATAATGAAGAATAGATCATCAAAGCTGCTGTACCAGATATTTTTATTTATTTTAATATATGTGTGAAATTAAAAGTATGTTTTATCACCACAAACATTTTCACACATAATAGACACTATTATACAGATTCAAGTTCTTGGTCACCCATGGAAAATCTGAATGAAGAAAACTATAAAGCCAGCAGAATGGTTGGTCTTCAAACATAACCTTGAATTGACATAAGGACCTAAGTGTGCCAAGTCTAAAGCTTTCGTAGAAAATGTTCCATTTATGAGAGGTATAAAAATGAAAGGTTATCTTGGCTAGCATGAAGGTCCCTGCTGAATAAGTAAGACTGGCCAACCCTGCAAAAGTCACAGGTACACCTTAAAATAAAATAAAAATGTAAATACAACAAAACATTAAAAGGGTAATCCAGCAAATTTACCTTATGAGAACATCCTTAAAGAATAATTCAACATTTTGGACATTTTCACTTTTTTTCAATATCTCTAGTTTCAATAGAGATCAATAGGAGGACAGGTAGAAAAGAGAAAAATGGAGAAGACAGAGGGATGAACAACACAAAAGGAAGAGAAGGAGGATTGTAGCTGTTCCGTTCCGTTCAGCAAACTGGACCGATGCAGCCCTCTGGGGAGGAGGTCAGCTTGACCAGAGAGATCCCAGCCACAGCTGTGAGGTCAGGTTGGCCAGCCCATGGTACAAACTCTTAATGGAACATCTCTGCCCACCCCCCATCCCCTGAGCAGACCACCATTACAGCCTCCCCTCCATCCCGATACTATCTTCCTCAGCCAGGAAGCCAGACACTTAATGGCTCCTGTTGTAGTTGCACTCTACCCCCCCGACTCTTTTAAGTGTCTCTCGGTTTGGGCATCCACCCCCCCTCAAGGACTCCATTACAGTAATGGGTCTGGTTCTCACTTCCTCTGACACCAGGGCCACCTTTACAGGCAGGTCTGCCGAATGGGTTGCCAGGTTGGGCCATTTCATATTGCACAGCTGCTGACAGATTGCCAGGTTGCAAGGTTTTTGAATGATTATCTCTGCTTCAGGAGAAGAGGGTCACAGAGCAAAGAGAGTCACCCTGTGTTTACAACGTGAACATCGTGTAAATCAACAAACAATGAGAGTGAAGACAGCAGAGTCTGGCAACGTGCTCTTGTCCTGCTGCAGCAGTATGTCGGAGTCTGAGCCAAAGCTACAGATTACACCAGAGACTCTGCTTGTGCCTGCCAAACGGAAGACAAAGCCCTAAGTAATCTATTTGTCCCTGCAAGCTGCTGTCTACCATGGCCTCTCTTCTGCTCCCCTTAGCAGCACTTAGGGGTGCGTGTGTGTGTTTGTGTGTGTGCGTGTGCTCTGCTGTCGTTACTTCTCTTCTACCGTCAGGTGAAGTGAATAAACAAGGTACAAGGAACTATTAAAGCCGTTATCTTTTTTATGGTGTAATAGATGATTAATTGTTGATCAATTTCATATAATCTTTTAGAGCTGTTAAAGAAACACCAACCAGCTACCCGTGTTTATTTATAACTCATTTAGCGGTTAACACCTAAAGCACAAGGCCATCGTTATAAGGTTTAGCTGCTCTTGGGAGCTTGCTACAGTACAACAAATAAATATAAAACATTAAGACACTTCCGGTTTAAAATACATAACACGATCATCTAAATTTAAATCTACATATTTGGGAGTATCAGTCGCCTGTTTGTTGCACCAGCAGTTGTTTGTTTAGAAGCTTTTACAACTAAATTCAGGAAATAATCACATTTTTACTTTAAGAATATGTATATTCTGAGACTTTACAATGTAAAGTTTACATGATGTAAAGTAAGCAGAGATTATTTCAAAATAAGGGTTGACCATGTATGAATAGCAGGAAATTAGTGTTGGGTTGTAGTGTTGACTGCTCCATCAAAAAAGCATTGCATGTGTTTCTCCAACAGCTTTCGACCTGGAGTCTCACGTCTTCTTCTTCTGGGCTTTCTTTGGCGGCTGGTAGCGAACCGTGCGATGCTCCTTCCTGTCGAATTCATCATGACCCTCCCTTACGGCCAAAAAATGGAGAACAGATAAATAATTCATAATCAGTCATCTCACTAAATACTTCATTCATACGCACGTCAGCAGTGTGACAGTAGCCCTTTGCCGGGCTTATCTGGGACAACCCAGTCTGTTTGTTTATGGATCTTCTCTGTAAGTCTTTCCTATAAGTAGACTCGAGAAGTTCAGGTTCGCGGTGGTAGTGGTAGGCTGAAGGAACAAACGTACTGCAGTGCCATTGTAACCACTGGTACCAAGCCTAGTACATGATCTGCTACACAGTGGAGGGCAGGGTTTAAAGGTAAACTTAAAAATAGCACTAAGGAGAAAGTAGAAGTTACTAAATCATTGGAGGTATCCAAATATAACTGAACCCGTATTGGTAGGCTGGGTTGACCCTACTGTACGGGTTCATTCTACAACCAAAGATTACTCCTTGAATGAGCTAACCCCTGAATGAGTTTACCTCAGTCCTCTAAGTATAGGATTGGCGACTGTGCGTAGCGTAAGATCTGTGTGGCTCAGGCCGAATGATATGTTTAGCGTTAGGTCTGTATTTGTCAGGTCAACAGCTGTGTTTAGCGATAAGTTTGAACGTTTAAGGCGAAAGGTTATGTGTCGAGTAAGGTCTGCGTTTTTCAGCTTGACGGCAGCTTGCAGAAATGCGTCTGTGTCTATCAGGCTGAAGGGTGTGTGTAGAGTTAAGTCTGTCTGTCAGGCCGACAACTTTGTGTAGAATTTTGTTTCAATTTTTTCTGGTTGACGGCTATGTGTGTCGTTGATGACTGCGTGTAAACTTATTGTGTGTGTGTGTGTGTGTGTGTGTGTGTGTTGTGTTACCTGAAGCAGCGGGTACAGTACAGGTCTCCGTCACACGAGTGACAGCGCAGGACAGCGTCCTCGTTACAGATGCAGCACCAGGGAAGCTCTCCTTCGTCATCATCATCATCAGTGCCAGGGGTTTGAAGGGTTGGCACCCGGGCAGGTACAGGAGCAGGGACTGGAGTCTGAAGCAACACAAACTGTAGATTTTCAAGACAAATAGCTACAAAAAAAAGGGGATTCTCTCTTTACAATCGGTTAAATCCCTCAGATTAAACAAATCTTGGCAAGGAATTCAACAATCCCTTCCCATGACCATTAACAAACCACATTTATTCAATAGGGGCGACAACTCTTCTGCTTAGCTACACATAAAGGCTATCGGTGAGCGTGCTAACTGGTACCAGTTTCTTTGCTGTTGTCTTCTTCTCCTCAGTGTTCCTGGGGCCGCTGGTCTCCACAGGGATGTTGTAGCCACTCGCCTGGTCCAGGGCCGCTTCCTCTGTCAGCTGGAACACAAGCACACACACACATCAGCGCCGGTACGATTAGTGAACGAGGTAATCACATTACAGACTGGGGCCACAGTCAGGTCGCCTCTTTCCTGTACCGGAAGATTAGACCGGGTGACTGATATGGATAAGGAGCTGCTTCCTATTTCAGCTGGAATAATTTGAGAAAACAGGGATAGCAGAGCTACTAAATAGGATAATAACATTATCGACAGACAAGAATATTTCCCGCACGCTGTACTGTGGAGTTGTTGAGTGAAATAGTCAAATAGCAGCCCCTAGTGGTCATCATAGGCAACACACTAAGTTGCTACTTGCTGTTGGGAAGTGAATGACTGACAACTGTACTGCATATTTTCAGATGGTGTAACACGTCTCACCCTAAGGAAACATGGACATTTGAGGTAATGGTAGTAGTAGTTTATTTTCTTCTACAGACCTGTTTGAGGACTCGTTTCACAGACTCCTCCTCCGTCTCATCTTCACTGTCGGGTGTCTGCAGATCTTCCTTGGTAACTACAACACATCAACATAAACAACAAGAACATAAACAACAACAACGACAATGTGACAAGCACACCATGAGATGTCATCATCGCTAGGTGCTAACAGGGACACTGATGTGGCCACACTCAGCCCTTCACACATGTAAACAGCAACTGTTCACTTTAGAGATGGTGTTGAAATATTGGACGGCAGCTTAAGAGAATAGTAATAATCATAACACACGCTCAGCTAAGCCACAGAACAACCACACAACTTGACCAAGAAAACATTACAGAACAGGTAGTGTAACTAATGGCTTACTATCCGATGATTTCCCATCAGGCATGGTATAGTTTTCACGTTCTGTTCAGTTTTTAACGTTTGGTTTAGTTCGCTTGATTAGCGTTCGGCTAGAGTATAATGTCCTACTTTTGTCTGGGTCCAGCCCCTGCAGCGCCGCCAATCTCCTGGCCATGAGGAGCAGTTGGTCCTGAGAGTGTTGCTCTCGCCCCAGCTCCTTCATCGCCTCCTGCAACACCTGGCGGGCCTCCTCTTCCAGAGCTCTTCCTGGAGAATCCTGATCCTCCAGCAGGTTGTCTTCGACCCCCGACCTGCCATTTTCTCCCAGCTGCTGCCTGTTCAGGTTGTTTAAGGGGCTGTCCTCACCTAGACAGGAAACAGGAAATGGCTTAGTGTATGCATGTTGGGAACAACATCCTCAACACAGGTTGTGGTCTAAAGTAACACTCTGGTAACCACGTCATGATGTTAGGAGTAAAGGAGTGGAAACAGAGCATGCGGAACAGGTGACGCTACCTTGAAGACCCGATTGGCTGTTGTCAATGGAAACCTCCTCGGTCATCTGTGTGAGCAGATCATTGGCCTGTTCTGTTTGGCTGCGTCTGTCTGGGGGCTGGTGCACCTGCATGGAACACCCAAACAATGAAACATTAAGATATCTGTGGCGTTTGCTGAAATCAACAAAAGACCTACGGATCGAACAAGCAAGACAAAACAATTAAAAAAAGCAGACGAGTGATTAAATAAATAAAGTATATGATATTTGTGATGGTTAGTATAAATAAACAAGTGATGACATTTGTGATGGTTAATAAGTATGATGTAATCTGTGACGGTAAATAATGACTGACAGGTGGAGGTGCCTGGGAAGGTGTGGGTCTTCCTTGCAGGGCAGCGAGCCGGTCCTCCATCTCTCCCGCTGAGGGAACAGGCTTCATGGGTGTCTTCAAAGCTGCTAACCGCGACTCAATCTCTTTCTCTGATGGGACGGACTCTAAATCAAAAAGTTATAGGCAACAGAGAATTATCAAACTATTTCGCTTAAGATCAATACAAAAACTGGGAGTATGACTGATTTGTTGGAGGAACTTTTGTTTACTTGGTTTGGTGTCCTCTTTGAGCTTGTTAAGGCGCTCAGCTATTGCCTGGTCCTCCCTGCTCAGCCCTTTGGTTGGGATGAGACCTGCTGTGGTTGCTGTGGTCTTTTTGCTTCCTGCAGGTCCAGGATGGAGGGGCTGTTTCTGTTTGGCCTCAAACGCAGCCACCCTTCTGAAAACACAACATAATGCATGGTTTACATGTGTAAAGAGCAACTGGTAATATCGCAACCAGATTCTGAAAGTTGAGATAGAAACCATGAAAATGGTGACGGGTATAATGAAGTGTGATCAGCAATATGATAACATACTTTTTGTAGTTTTCAGGAGGGGACCATCTTGCCGCATTATTTTGAGTTTCCCCACTGAAACAATAGAACAAAGTATCAGATATCAAACAACCAATAACCACTAACAAATAAGAAGAATGCTGTTAGCTTGATATATTAACAATACTGTATGTTACCCTGTGAGATTCCCATGACATTGCTTGCAGACCTTTTGCTGGGTGTTTCCAAAACGGGGCACCAGAGCATTGAAAGTCAGACAGCCCGAACAAAATGATCGACCACAATTTTTACAGCCCAACTGTGGAAATTTGACGAGAGTTAGGTGCTATATCTGTATCTATAAATTAAAATGATATAAGCTTTATGATTTCATGAGTGATGTCGATGTGTCAAACAAACCTCCTTCCTGAAGAGAGTGAACTTTGACGCACAACAAAAACAACGGTTGTCCATATTGTTGCATTTAGAAATGTAACCAATATCAGCAAAATGCTAATACTCTTGTAACACTGTACACCAAGTTGTCATATAGCTTTCTTTCAATCAAAACTGATAGAAGATTTTTCAGTTTTCAGCCTACAAGATACAACTATATGAGCACGATACGAGATGAAATTAAACTAGGAAATGAACCGGAACTTGTATGAACGCGAAAGATTACACACTTCCTTCAACGTCCTCCAATCAAATTGTCCTAAATTCTCTCGCGGTCCCTTTTCAAAACATTTAACCGTAGACGTTGTAGTAACTTGGCTAACTTTGTTTTACGTTGACTTTTAATGCTAGTTATCTGGTATCTTGTGATAAACGAAACAAACGCAACAACTCATTTGGTAAGAGAAACCCCTTTTGCTAAAAGTATTAATCTAAGGTGTTCCACTGGCGTTCAAACAGGAATAAAAAGAATCGATCGATGCTAATGTTAGTTGGCTAACTAGCTAGCTGAAGAAGGTATTGCTAATGCTAACGGTACAATGTTCAGATGCAGCTAGAGTATGACAGCACAGCAATGACGTCGACGATAACTGCAGTATGATTTGTTTGATTATCGTGCATAATATATATACAACGTCTGCCCGCTTTTAATTCGACGTTGTATACTTGCAGCCTTGCTAGAGCCAGGTGCCCACTATTATGGCCGAGGGAGGGGACGCAGAGTGGGAGCTGTGCAAAGAGAACATTCAGCCACTGAAACGAGGCAGAGCCATCTCGGCTCTACATCAGGCTCTCAGCCAGCAACAAGAGGGTCTGGGCACTGCAGTTCTGAAACAGAAACAGTAAGAAAGCCTTCACTGTTTTTATCAAATAAGCACTTGACTAGAAATTACTCGAGGTTGTGGAGAGATGAAGGAAATGGGTGGTTTTAGATTTTAACTGAGCTTGTTTGACGGCTTTCTAGTCCTGATTGTCACAGGCCAGTGTTTACAACCCTGGCTCAAGTGTTTCTTCGCCCACAGGGCCTTTGAGTCTGAACTGAGAGTAAACAATGGGGAGGACCCGCTGGATGTGTGGGATAGGTAAGAAGAGTATGACCAGATCACTATTAACACATTAGCCTCTAATGCAATACCATTCCCACCAGCACAGAGGAAAAATGTACCAAATGATTCCCAGTTCCTGCAGTTGTGGTTGCCTTGGTGACCAAGTTAGTACTGTACATTAACTGATGTTGGTGAATGGTGATATTGTGGACCAGGTACATCAAGTGGACAGAGCAGACTTTCCCTCAGGGAGGGAAGGAGAGCAACATGGCCGTGTTACTGGAGAGGGCTGTGATGCGTTTCACTGATGAGCAGAAATACCACAATGACCCCCGCTACATCGACCTCTGGATTAAATTTGTATGTAATTCAATATTGCGTTAAACTGTATATTAGTGACGCATATGGTTACTTGTCCTTCTTTAGCGGTAATGTACTTTTAGATAAAAAAAAAAAGTCCTAATTTAATATAGTTACTTTTTTATTTTGTACTCTGTACTCGTACTTAAGTCATTGTTTGTCTGGATTGTTTATGTTGTTTGGATGATTGATGCCGATGGTATCTTTCAGGCGGAGCACTCTCAGGAGCCTCTAGATATTTACCTCTACATGCAAGCCCAGGAAATCGGAGCAAGACTTGCCTCCTTCTACATTGCCTGGGCGGACGAGCATGAAAGACGGGGCAACTCGCGCAAGGCTGACACCATTTACCAGGAGGGTTTCCAGAAAATGGCTGAGCCCACTGAGAGACTGCTTCAGTTTCACAAGTACTTAACCAACACAATTCATAGACATAAATCCAAAGAAGCAATTCTTCTCTATTCATTGGTTTTTCCTCACCCCAGTGTTTTCGAAAATAAATAAATAAAGTAAAACATGTTTCCCCAAGTCCATTCCATGGTTCAATGATTGAGTGTGATCCATGACATGACTACAATTGCTCTCCTGACTCTGTGCTTTCTCTTTAGGGCTCTTCAGGCACGTGTGTCCCGCCAAGCATTGTCTGGTATTGGGCAGGAGGACAGCAATGAGGAAGAGGACCCGGAACCTCAGAGGGTCTCCTTGGTCGATCTCAAACACAGGGGGAAGAAAAAGGCAGTTGTACCGGTCAACAGAGTTAGGGCCGCGCTTAAAAGTAAGAGACATGCCTATTGCTCAAAAACGTGCCCTAAGTCTTACTGTTGTAAATCATTCTGCCTTGAAGAGCAGGTAGGGGTTGCGCAACGTCACAGTTATCATAACATAATTTTACTGCTTTTGTGTTTGTGAAAAGTAAAAAAAAAATAGGCTGTAATTTGTCAACCTAATTCCAGAAACCGTTTTTATGCAGGCTGTATTTCCTCACTCACCCACTTCATTCCTTAATTGTTGCTGTCAATGGCGCATTAACAATGTAACAAGTATTAGGGATTTCATTGAGGATGTGGGTTTGTGTGTTGCCAGATATGCTGCTGTAGGTTTAATGGGTCCGTGTGTTGCCAGGTCAGCCCGGTGGTATGCAAGTCCAGGGACGCCCTGTCCTTGCCACAAACAGTCGCATTGTGGTGTTCGATGAGAGCAAGGCGTCTGTGGCCGAGCCCTCCCAACCAAAACTGGAGTCCTGGGCGGCCCCGCCACCACCTCGAGCCAAAGAGAACGAGCAGGGGCCTGAGAAATGGTGCAACGTCAAGGTAGGACAGGGCAACTGTGGATAATAAACATGAACTGGAATAAATATCACCATCATCATCATCGGTGTGTGAGTGTGTGAGTGAATGGGTGAATAAGAGGCAACATTGTAAAGCGCTTTGGTTCCATTCCGGTTGAAAAGCGCTACATAAAGGCAGTCCATTTACCATTTACCATTATAGTGGGACCGATTTGAACTGTGTGTGTTCGTTTCCGTTTGTGTGACTGTAGATGGTCCAGAAGTCGAGGTTCGGTCATGCCATGGTGGCTCCGCCCAGTAAACCATCGTTCCAGCCATTCGTGGAGGAGTGTGATCAACCCCCAACCATGTGAGATACTTAAAGTTAGAAAGATAGATAGATAGATAAATAGATGCATAATGTACATTCCCATACTCTGCTGCTCCTTATTTCATTTGCAAATTGATCTGCATTTACACTGCGTTTCTGTAAGAAAAACATATAACATCAAACGAATCTCTTAGCTTCCATCCATCATTCCACTTTGTTCTTAAGTTCATTCTCCCCCTCCTCCTCCTCCTCTTCTAGGACCCCCTGTAAAATCAACCCAGCGGTCAACAACGTGCTGTCGGCCAGGAAGCCGTGCCGGGAGGAGACTCCTTTGAAGAGGCTCCAGGACCACCAGCAGCATCAGCCTGCAGAGGGCAAGCCACGGGAACAGAGCATGTACTGTAAGGACCTGCTGTTATCCGGTGTCTCTGAGTTCTGCTTCGAGGAACTGCGGGCTGAACGCTACCGCCAGAGGATGGCTGCCGGGCCGTGGGAGGACGGAAAGGAACAGGGGTCAGAGGTCAAAAATGAGCAGGGGTCGGAGGGTAAAACAGACCAAGGGTCGGAGGGAGGAACTGATGAGGTCTTAGTAGAGCCAGCTGGTGCTGCTAACTGAAACCTATCTGGGAGGAGTTTCTCTTTATAAAGAGTTTTTTTTTTTTTTTTTGTATGTCATATTTTACGGTTTTGACCCTGTTAGTATCATGTTTCTATTCATTTTAATTCTTTGTTGTGCTGTATATATTCATGTTTAATGTTTTGTACTGATGAGAAGCAGTTGGATAGGTGAAAAAACCAGTTGGGTAGTTGGAAAAAAAACTTGGTTTAGCATGGCCTATATAATTTTGTTGTTTTTTAGTGTAGATAAGTACCATGCTATTCACAAATTCTGTATATATACACTCAATCCAGCTTGTATTTTAAATGTTTCAATAAAACACTGGCTTCTCTGAAACATGGTCTGTTCATAGTATTATGTCTGTGTTGGGGGAGTGGACTTATTAACTAATAAGCCAAAAGCAGTCAAGAAGAAAAAAACAAAACCATTTCAACAGACTTTCTTTGTGTTTTCATATTGGCTACCACTAGAAATTACTTGAAAATGTGAAATTATCAAAGGGTTATTGCCTCCCATTACCATAGACCCATATTCTACTAATTTGTGCATGTGCAATGCTAATAGAAAGGGTATAGTGCTGGTAATTTACTATTGTACTCGAGAACTACTGAGACAATAAGGGGTGTTATGTAGTCCTTAAACCCTTTCTGTTCCTACATGGATCACATTGATGTTCTGTATAGATCTACAAGAGCAGGTAACCCAGAGTTCACTCCTCATTGCGGGAGGCTAGCCAGAGTTCTATTACTAACAACTAATAATAGTTGATAAGACTCACGCCTTCCTCTGCCCACAGTGGCCCAGTAAACCGAATGAATACATACTCAGATTATTATTATTATTTTTTTACTTTATGGATGTCTTACTATGGCCAGTCTAATGGAATGCTGACAGGCTGAACCTCCCACTGTGCCCTGAAGGCAGACTGAGATGAATGAGAGGGAGGGAGGGAGGTAAGTAGGTAGATAGGTGGTTGGCTCATTAGCAAGTGAAATCCATTGTGCCGTGGAGCTTTTTAAGCGGAGGCAGAGTCCCTGTTATTCCCAGTGGGAACCTTACTACTACTACACACCACTGTTGCCTTAGCCAAAGCTACACAACAGAGCCCTAATCTTCGGGATAACCAAATAGTGGGCTGGGAGTGGAGACCTGGTTCCGGATCTTGCCAAACGCAGACCCGGATTTGATGAGCCAACCTACTCTAGCGTGCGGTGAGTTTCCCTCCAGAAGATTCCTCCGTTGTGATCAGTCTGGCCTTTGTCGTGATTCGATCAAAGTAACAGACAGTGAAGTCGTAGGTGCTGTTGGTCCTCCGATTAAAAGGCTGCGAGACAGTAAATCCATACAGCTCAACGGGAGGATAGAGGACCGGTCTGCCTGTTTGCCTTAATGGGCTCCAATAGAGAAGCCCTCAGCGGAAAGCTTTCAGTTCAGTCTCACTGTGCCTCAGATAGACAAACTCACTTTGCTCGCCCGTCTCGCAGGGGCTTTTTTTTTTGTCGGCTTTCTTTCACACGCACCAGTTAACAATCATACTTATCTGGCTGCGATGCACTTTTAAAAGGCACTGCCGGGCATGGGAGTACTTCTTGCTGGCTTTGGGTCTGCTGCAGCGGAGTGCATGCATGGGACAGGGACAGGTAACTTAACGTTTAGCTGCCGCAGGTAACCAGGGTTATTGTTGGCTGGGTTGATTTGATATTCCAAGCTGAGATGCTATCTGATAAAAGATGAAAACACCTTGACATGTTGAGTGACTAATATTTGTGTTACTTAATATTAACTTCTGTGTTTCTCTATGCACTCAGACCAGTAGCATTGAGCAGGTAATTTCACTAAGTCCTCATGAAGGCAGACAGTATTCTGCGAGCACCCCCACTTCCCTCTATCTATCTTAACAACCCTATCCATAATTTGAATGCAAAACGCTGCATCTAGATTCTTTTATAAGGCCCTTGGGCTTTGACTTTCATTAAGCCTCACAAAGGGTTAAGATGACCATTGTTAGGGTTAGGTCTGTTTGCATTCTACTTATTGCCCCAATCTCTCTCTCTCTCTCTCTCTCTCTCTCTATCTCTCTCTCTCTCTCACACACACACACACAGAGTCCATAGGAGAAGTGACTCAATGGTGTCATCTAAAGCAGAGGCTGGCAGCCGTAGCAGTCCTGCAAAGACAGCAACAACACTGAGTAGCACATCAGCATAGTTGGCATACAGTGTACATTGTATCAACAGTGACATTAAAACCTTTAGCACAGCAAACGCAAGATGCCTTCTGCCACTACTTAGTACAGATATAAAGCGCTCAGTCAACAATGCTATAAGGTATGTCTGACTCTGACCGAACAGGATCAGTTTAATAGTACAGGTTGCTGAAGGAACAGACTACAGAATAAGCCAGATGGATCAAAAGCAGCTCTGCCTTCCGGTGCTGTGTAACAAACTGCTTCTAGTACAACAACAACCTCACTGCCTAAAACTAAACCATGACCAGCAACACATTTATTACAATGGCTTTATTGGTATTTGGTGAAGAAAAAAATCTATATAGACAAGCGTAACTAATTTTATAAAATCATTTAACAATGGATGTATATCGCGCATGAAATATATTCGCCAGAATTTTCTCCAGAGAGGACATAGAGAGGCCGATAAATAAATCCATGCGAGCAGGAAGGACCACAAAGCAAGAGGGAAAGTGGGTGGAGCCGCCAGTGTGCAAAGCCCCCTGAGTGGCTGGATCCCTTTGATTGTTATGCTAATAGGATGAGACCGGGCTCCATGCTGTTTCGTAAGAGGGAGGAGCTCCTGTCATTATTTTAAAGCCTGTGTGTAGACTCTCCTATTCCAACACCATGGATTATCCCAAAGCTGATCGTTTCTGCTGCCTAGGATCGACATGACCCACATATACACACTGCATTTGACTGGCTGACTGAAGCCAGGTGTGTGTTATAGAATAAACTACACTGCACATAGGAGCCATTTCAGCCAGCATAGCGTTTCCGGAGAACCGTTTAAATTTTTCGAATCAGCATTTCAGTCAGTTTAGGATCTTGTTAAGCAACGACAGTGACAGTATGAACGTACAACGCAGTGTTGTGTACCCTGTCATCTCTCTGTTTGTCTGTACCTTTATGTGTGAGGGATCTAACAGTGTGCTGTTGGATCCCAACGCATCGCCTCAAGTTACCGGCCATGCTCTCAGATCACACCGTCACTGTGTGTGTCTTCGTGTGTGTCTCCACGTGTGTCTTCGTGTGTGTCTCCGTGTGTGTGAGAGGGGTTAGGGGGTTAGGGTGGTGAAAGGTTTCCTAGGCGATGACTGGGGCGCTCTTTTTACTGTCACACGAAACCTGCTGCCTTAACCGTCACACATGACACCACACACACACACACACACACACACCACACAGACAGCACACACACCACACACACACACACACACAGACACACACACACACTTAACGCTTGGTGCACACGCCGCTACACGCCTGCACACGCGCTGCACGACATGCGGCTGCCAATGCAGAGGCACAGCACACACACACACACACAACCCAGTCATAGGCAGAGAAGGGGAGGGGAGGATTGGGAGGTGATAAAGAGAGAGGGAGCCAGCGTGTGTGTGTGTGTGTGTGTATGAGAGAGGGAGAGAGAGGGGGGTGGGTGGGAGAGAGCGTGTGTGTATGTGTGTCAGACGAGAGAGAGAGAGAGAGATAGAGAGGGGGATGGAAGGAGCCGGGGCTTCCTCAGAGTGGATGCTGCGTTTCCTCCATGGTTTTGTCCTCTCTGCTTTTCTCCGGCTCCAGATCCCATCGCCGCAGCAACCCCTCACCACAGCCCGGAGCCCAGAGCCCAGAGCCGGCAGCGGAGACGCGTCCGAGACAGCAGCAGCAGCAACAGTGGGGCTAACAAAGAGTCTTTGAGATGGCAGAGAGCGGCCGTCGCCGGAGGGAGGGACGCGCCGGGCTCTCCCAGGCAGGATGCAGCCTGCACAATGCAGCGGCTTGAGGCGGCCCCGTAGCCTGCCTCAACGCGGTCGTGCTCCAACGTGTGTGTGCGCGCGTGTTTGTGTGGAAGAGAGAGAGAGAGTGCGAGCGAGAGAAGAGAGCATATGTGAATGTGTGATGAAGCCTGTGTAATGGTTTGAGTGTGAGTGTGTGTGTGTGAGTGTGTGTGTGTGTGT
>JAVQIZ010035044.1:0-19788 GCA_036023535.2 Galaxias brevipinnis
AAAAGTTTGGAAACACCCTCTCATTCAAGTGAATGGGAAGGTATGTCCAAACATTTCACTGGTTCTCTCTCTCAATCTCTCACACACACACACCCATTTAACAGGTGAGATAAATGTACTTTGTTTGGCTGACATTGACTGCTGCATATGTATTGACCATTGTTCATATACCTTTATTCACATACCTTTATTGGTTTAATAGTGATTAACGTGTAGTATATTTCTTGCTATCTCCCATACATTGTTGATTCCAGTCTTGCTAAGACAAAGATGGACCAAAGATGTGCTCATACTATTTCTGCGGGGGAAAGGGCCCCCCTCGGGTTTCAGACAGTATGACCTCACTGGAGGCTGCCACCTGCCACGAGTGATGGGACATGTAGTGGCCTACTGTAGAACAACAATGGAGTAACGGTTTCCATTGATTAGGACACGATGCTGGGAGGACTGTGCTTGTGGGGGGTCTGGCTTGGAGCGTGGTGGATGAGGAGTTTTCTTTGTTCCAAAAAATACTTTCAATGCACGGATTTGCACTCGCACGCACATGCACGCACACACATATACACAGACGTACATAAATCGATATATATATGTTTAGGATTGGCTTGGAATGTAACCTCAGGGGGTGATATAAAGGGACTTAGAGTAATACAATTTGTCAACCCTCAGCAGCATCAGCTCATTAACGTAATCTGTTTGTACACTTAATCCACTGTTGGCATGCTTTTGTGTTTGAAAGTGGTTGCATCTGTGTAGTGGAAAGCACAATCCAATAGCTTTCAACAATCTTTATCATGTCTGCACTCTGCACTACCCAGCTCTGCCCCATTCAATTTGAATCTGATTAATAGGCAAATGTATTCAGGCAGCATTCTGCGTTTTGCTGTATAAATTGAAGGACCAGTTGTTACTGTTCAATGTGACTGAGTTGGTTCATTAAAGGGATGTAAATTTCCTTAAAAATTGGGAATGTTGGCATGCTGATGTCAAATAATGATTTTAGGGAATGACCTCCCTAAAATTGTCGGACACAAAACTCTACTGCAGCTATAGTCTTCAAAAGCAGATGTTGACTGACAAGAGTGGGAGCAAGATGAGAAACCTGAGCTGTATGTGTCTACGTGTGTGTGTGTGTGTGTGTGTGTGCGTGCGTGCGTGCGTGCGTGCGTTCGTGTGTGTGTGTCACCTCCAACCAGTTGGTATAGTTAAAGTAGTGTTGATGTTGGGGATGGACTATGATCCCTCAATGCTCTAAAGATCAATGGGATGGGCAGGCAGATTGTCAACCAGTCAGGCAGGCCAAGGATAAAGTGGTCAGTCCGGTGTCCCCAGAGCCTCTATTGTTGGACGGAGAAATATATTGTATTGATAGACATGTCCAAGCCACTTTTCACCAAAATCAAACACAAAAGGGAAGAAGGGCTAGATGGTGTATGGGTCATTATATCTATCCCGTTTTATGTCTGGGGTAAGATTTTACATGGCATTGCATCATGACACCGTGGACTGAAAAACTTTGGTAGGTGTGTAGACAAAGCTCCAGATTTGCATTTAATTGCGATATTAAAGCTCGCAATTTTTATATTATAGAATGAGTGTTGTCAAAGAGACTTGGTCAATCTCGATCATTTAAAAATAAATATCAAAGAACATGATTCAGCAACCTGTGATCCATGGGTAATTATGAGTCATTCTTGATGAATTCCCATTATAAACCTCATGATTTCTCAAATCCTTCAGACTATGCCTGGAATTCCAACTAAATGCATTATCCTAAATCCAAAAGACGCATTGACCTACGAATCTTACACATTTTGTTCGTGAGAGGTGTAGGCCTACCTCTTTTTAAAATTAGTCTGTATCAAGGGCATACATATTGGCTATTAATTTACCACAATAATAGACACTGTAAATATCACATAAATTTTTATCACCCCGAATCCGTTACATATTACCATATTACCACATCAACACGGGATTATTATGAATTCATGGCATTGAAGGATTCACATGAAAGTAATTTTTATTGGATCAAACCATTGCGTACCATGAGAAGAGGGAGGAGCTAGCTGGATGAGGATCACTTTTGCTCTCCCACTGCTGAAAAGAGTACTGTTCTGCATGCTTGCGGAGTGGATAGGAAACAGAGACAAGACGATCTTTGAAGTATTTACCCGAGCCATCTACATAAGAAGACAAATGGGTTCCCAACATAACGGCTTTTTAAGAGATATACCTTTTTTAAACTTTGTGACTTGGAAAACTGTTTTGTCGAAACTGTAAATTAGCTACATCAAGTTTGCCTACGGAGTTCTACTTCGCTCCAGTGATAAAAAAGACACTTGAGGTAAGGAAGGTTAGCTCTCGTAGCGATCCTTGAGAAACGTGCATGTTTGACATATTTTACTTCCTTTCTTCTTGTTCGTGACCACTTATTTAACATCAGATCATGGGATATCTTTACTTAACGCGTGAATGTTTGGCCAGACAGAGGGAAGTTGAGCGCATGCTGAACAGTTTTCAGTTGCAGCCTAAATCATTTGCATTTCATGCTGTGTAGGGTTTAGAATAGATCACAACTTGAAGTCTAGTTTACTCCTCGGCTTAAATAAAATAGCATTTGTTTTCTTGGTTATTAGTATTTATTGTTCAGGTTCAGCAGCTGGAAAACGAATTTGCAATTACCCATTGTCAATGCCCATGAGCATGCCCAGCTTGAGAAAAACCCTATCCTTACGTTGTAGCCTTATTATGGGAGAGGTCCATCAAAACGTTAAGATGGTCAAACACCCGTGTTTTCTGTATTGCACACTATCACAATTGACGTTATGCCCTCAATGAACTGTTCTGAGGGTTGTTTTTTTATATGGGCTGTAAACTTTGCTGTAGGCACTAAATTGCATGTGAGCCAGCTTTGAGCGCAGCAGGCTGGCAGTGTGTGTGATTTGTTGGCTTGAAATGCTGAGAAGCACGAAGATCAGGACCGTACACACCCAGGTGTGTTGTTAATCAACCAATGGTAACTTCTTGAAGACCGAATGAGTGATTTATCAACGATGTTGATGGGTGGGTTAAAATCGATTGGATGGATGTAATTTGAGTGTACACAATTTATGTGAGGCTGGCTTTCTTATCAGTTTTCTTTTCATCTTAGTACATTCCAAAGTCCATATCCAGTGCTGATAGGAGGTGAATAGAATTATGGTTTTATAATTAGGTTATTACTGCTTTGGTTCAACAATAACATCCTGCACGGCAGTGTAACACAGTTATCTACAGTATTTAGTTCCAGCTCCAGAGAGAGTCTTACCATTACCTTCTTTTAATGGTCATCAACTCCCCACAATGTACATGTTAATCCGTTTAAAATTGTATTTTAATAAAAACAATCAAACATCAGTAGCGATACTGATTTTTACTGTTCACATTTCTACTGTCTTCAGGGCAAAGTCAAGATGTCAGTGAGCAACCATGAAAACCGAAAGTCCCGGTCCAGCTCTGGTTCCATGAACATCCATTTGTTCCATAAGACTTCACACGCCGACAGTCTACTGACCCAACTCAACCTCCTTCGCAAGCGCCGGTCGTTTACTGACGTGGTTCTGCGGGCCGGGAACCGGACCTTTCCCTGCCACCGGGCCGTGCTTGCCTCGTGTAGCCGTTACTTCGAGGCCATGTTCAGTGGCGGGCTGCGGGAGAGCCGTGATGCCGAGGTCAACTTTCACGATTCGCTCCACCCGGAGGTGCTGGAGCTGCTACTGGACTACGCCTATTCCGCTCGCGTCATCATCAACGAGGAAAACGCGGAGTCCCTCCTGGAGGCTGGCGACATGCTCCAGTTCCACGACATCAGAGACGCAGCCGCGGAGTTCCTGGAGAAGAACCTCCACCACTCTAACTGCCTGGGCATGATGCTGCTGTCCGACGCCCACCAGTGCCAGCGGCTCTATGAGCTCTCCTGGAGGATGTGCCTGGCCAACTTTGCCACCCTCTACCGAACAGAAGACTTCCTGGCTCTGTCTAGAGACAAGGTCCAGGAGCTCATCTTAAGCGAGGAGCTGGAGGTGGAGGACGAGAGCCTGGTGTATGAGGCAGTCATCGACTGGGTCAAGGCGGACATGGAGAGGAGGCACAGCGAGCTACCAGAACTCCTCCGTTATGTCCGCCTGGCGCTGCTCCCGGAGACCTACCTGCTGAAGAACGTGGCGTCCGAGGAGTTGGTCATGGGACACAAGGTGGGCCGGGAGATCGTGGAGGACGCCGTGCGCTGCAAGATGCGGATCCTCCAGAACGACGGCATAGTGACGGGCTTCTGCGCCCGTCCCAGGAAGGTCAGTCAGGCTCTGCTGCTGCTGGGGGGCCAGACCTTCATGTGTGACAAGGTGTACATGATTGATAACAAGACCAAGGAAATCACCCCAAAGACTGACATCCCCAGCCCCAGGAAAGAGTGCAGTGCGTGCGCCATCGGCTGCAAGGTGTGTAGTATCATAGCTGTAATGTTTATTTACAGCCAAGTTATGTCATGTCTTATGACTGCAGGTTAGTTGCTATAGTTTACACAACGCTTTTGAATTATAACAAATGTTATAATTTCGTGTTCTTATCTTTCCACAGGTGTATGTTACTGGTGGACGGGGGTCGGAGAACGGCGCCTCCAAAGACGTTTGGGTCTATGATACGCTGCATGACGAGTGGTCCAAAGCCTCGCCCATGATGGTGGCTCGATTTGGCCACGGATCCGCCGAGCTCGACCATATCCTGTATGTGGTGGGAGGCCACACTTCCCTGGCGGGCTCCTTCCCGGCTTCCCCATCCGTGTCCCTCAAGCAAGTGGAGCAGTACGACCCCCAGACCAACAAGTGGACCCTGGTGGCCCCGCTCAGGGAAGGGGTGAGCAATGCCGCCGTGGTCGGTGCCAAGAACAAGCTGTTTGCCTTCGGTGGAACAAGCGTCAACCGAGACAAGTACCCCAAGGTGCAGTGTTTTGACCCGTGCCAGAATCGGTGGACGGTGCCGGCGGCCTGCCCTCAGCTCTGGCGCTACACAGCAGCGGCAGTGGTCGGCAACCACGTGGTGGTGATCGGCGGCGACACAGAGTTCTCCGCCAGCTCGGCCTACCGCTTCAACAGCGAAACGTACCAGTGGTCAAAGTTTGGCGATGTGACGGCAAAGCGGATCAGCTGCCACGCGGTGGCGTCGGGGAATCGCCTCTACGTGGTCGGCGGCTACTTTGGGGCGCAGCGCTGCAAAACGCTGGACTGTTACGACCCCTCCACAGAGTCCTGGGACAGTGTGACCAGTGTTCCCTACTCCCTCATTCCCACAGCCTTTGTCAGCACGTGGAAGTACCTCTCGGCCTAGAGGAACACAGACCGGCTGTTAGGGCAGAGCGGTGAGCAAACTCAAAACCACACAAAACAACACAAATCAACACATTGGTGTTTAGGCTGTGTTTTTATTGGTTTGTGTCCCACAGTAAGTTTTTATTGAAGGGATTGAATCGCATGACGTTGGTGTCAAGGCAAACGTGAAAAAAAAAAAAGAAAAGTGAGACATATTTTGTGGGATAACAAGAAATAGATTTGATTGCGCAAACAACATGTTGCTCTCCACCTGCTATGACTCAGATCAATGTTGGGCGGTCAGGCCAGGGCTGTTTGAAGTCCCCTCACTGTTGTCCTGGTTGCCAGTGGTTACCGTTACACATTATCTGGCCGCTGGGTGTTGGGTACACACGGAGGAGCGGTGGTTTGGAGAGGCCCAGGAATGTCACAGGGGCCAGTAATTACAGGCTGAGAGTTTGCAGCTCCAGACCTCAGTGTCGTAGGTAGATAGGAGATATGCAGGGAGCCAGGCTCAGGCCTGTGCTTGCAGGGCAGGCAGGCAAACAGGCCGGGTGGGGAGACGGCTCACTGCAGGGCTAGCCTCCTGTTGTCAATGGCTGACTCCCAGCTCCTTTGACGTACGATATGATCGGTTGGTCAAGGCTAGGTCTTTGGGAAACCATTACTCCCATAAGTTATGTCATGCTGTGTTTGGGCTACGGCAAAGGAGAAAGTGTCCACTTTAAAAAACATTAATCTGACTGATGTTGCATGAGACGACAGCTTTACCGTTTCAGGACGCGGACGGAGTCCTCTCGGGGAAACGTCAGGTGACTGCTTTCACTGCTCCGTGTCCCTCCCCTGCTGATAAGACATGATACATATTTCTCTGGAGGTGTGAAAGGTTTCAGGCAGGAAATTGGGGGTTGGGAGATGTATGGTGAGATGACTTGCACTGGCAGAACATTGAAGGGATATTTTTGGTTGATTGGATGTTTGAGCGGTAAGAGGGCTTGTGGAGTTTGTTTTTTGACTCCAGGCTTGTTCTGTCCTTTGTTTCTGGCACGATTCAAGCGTTGCAAAAAGAAGAAAAAAATACAGGAGAGGAAGAAAAAAAACAGATGTTTGCCAGACGCTATCTGTATAGGAAGGTCAAGTCAGTTTCTCAACTCCCCCTTTTATGTGCATATGGTGTTTCTGTACGTGGAGCCCAAATATTGTCCCCAAGCTAACAAAGAGGAGCAGTGTAGTGTTTCCGTGAATAGGTTGCCTGTTTTTACATAAGACCGCGGTATTCCCACTAGGCGTGCTCCAGGTTCACAGGTCAAAGGGAACCTGAGGCCCCTGTCAGTGATGTAAAACACCGCCCTTTCAACTCCATAGGAAAATAAAGACTAAGCCTTACGGGTAAAAGGGAGGGTGGGGCTTGAAATAGTAGGGAACTGGCAAATGCTCTCATCGAGGTAGACTTAGAACTTCTCAGTCAGTCAATTTTTGTGTGATGACTTGTGTGTTTGGCTTTCGTAATCATTGTTGTTCTATTTTACAGCCCCTTGGCTATGGAAAGATGACCAAGAGTGATGCCAGTTTGTGGGCAGTAGATCTGTCTTATTTTAGCAGCAAACATCTGGATAAGGCAGGGTTGGGCAGGCTGGTTTGGGAGCCTGAACCGTTGGGCTAGGGTTGGCTGCACGTGCAGGGGTTGTTCTCTTCTACGGCTAATGTTCAGCGTTATGGGATGTAAATGAGTGACTAGGGCTGTGAGCTTGCCTTGCGTTGAATCCAACAGACTGGCTCTGCAAGATCAAGGTGCCAAATACACATGAGCTCACAGAGTTTCATTACTTTAGCTACTCCATTTGTGAGAAGGCTGCCTGTTTACCAGTCTCTGCTCGTGCCCAGAACTTGGACGTTTGTCTCTCAGCGACATGGGGTGAGAGGAGGCACGGGGTGAGAGGAGGCACGGGGTGAGAGGAGGCACAGGGTGAGTGGGGTTTATTAAGAGAATCACAAGGAAATTGGAGAGATGGATCAACTAATTAACGTAGAAAGGTTGGGCAACATAGCATAGGGACAATAGGAGTGAATATGAGAAGCAGAAGAAAGGCTATGTTTTGCAATGTTTGGCAGCCCAAACTTGCGCCTGACTAAAAATACCCCAGGTCCTGAGGCTGTCAACTTTCACCTTGGGTCAGGAAGAGAAATAACGGCCCGACGTTCATGTGTGTGTGTTTGCCTGTAGAGTTAGCCTCTAATGTTAACGAGCGGCCGAAAACCACCGCAGTCACACAGTCGACTGCAGAAGCCTTCACCGGAGTTGAATGCGTTTTTAAGTGTGGTTGTGAAAAACCCCTCTTGTTTTTTGAGTCCTAGCAACTTTGAGAACTTGCGCGCACACATGCACCCATGCGTTGCATAGTTGGTACAGCTCCTCTTTAAAAAGCCAACCAACCAAATGCTAATTTTGGAGGAATGAAGGTGTGGCTTGGCCCTCCAGTTAGCAGTGATGTGTTAATGGCGGCCTGGGGCTGTGGGATCCGGGCCTGTCCCTGTGTGTCCCTATGTGGCCTGCTGGTCCTGTTGTCACCACCACCTCCTCAACACCCTGCTCTCTCTCCAGACAGGACACATCACAGGTCCCGTGGCCAAGAGCCAAGCTGATAGCAAAAATATGGAGTGTTTGTTTCTGTAAGGGCTCAGACAATGGGGGGAAAAAGCAACATCCTCTTGTGGACTGCGCAAAATGGTTTCTGTTCCCTTTTTTTTTGTTTGCTTTTCTTTTGTATTTCTTCTGCGTGAATATCTTCTGTGTGAGTTAACTTGATGTGGAGCTGCCATGTGGTAAGGATTCGAAAGGACGAGGATCTTTGTAGGCAGAGGATCTCAGGATCCTCTCTAGTTTCTGGGCCACTGATGTGGCGTTGAACTACAGGCAGACTGGATGTAATTGGAGAGCTGTGCACAAAGTTCAACAAGGTCTCTTCCCTCCTCCGCCATTTGAGTTAATTGACCCCGGCCATGGCCGCTAGCTGTTGTCTTCCTCTTCAGCTGTCGTGTGTCTCTCTTCTTTTTTCATCACCCACGTTGTCTTCCCCTATCTTCTGTTCCGCTGTGTTCTAATCTCTTCATCTCCTCTCATGTTTCCTCTCTTTTACACCCTGGTGCTCTTCCCGTCCCCCCAAGCGCTCCACCCCTCTCCCAGACAACCCCAGCAGCCTTTAACCAGCTGAAGTCTTCAGTGTCTGGCCACAGCTCTGTGCTTTAGGGTACACCTGGAGCGGGTCAGAGGTCTGTGCGGTGGGTGGGTGGGTGGGGGGGGGGGGGTTGCTGAGTGGGCCAGACAGCTGCTGTAAAACCGAAGGGTCACGAGGGGAGGGGGGGGAGTCAGAGAGGCCCCCCCCCCACACACACTCAATACTAATGTTTTATTAATGCCTGGCTGTGAGGGCCACCAGGACCGCAGACTGAATGAATCTTTTATAGTCGCATCTGTGTACAACAACTATCCCCCGCTCACCCCCTCCCCTCATCCTGCTTCTCCAGACACACACACACACACACACTGGGCAGGCACGTGCGCACACACTTCAAGTCCCCAGAGTAATCAGTCTGCCACATTAGGGCCCTTGGCGCGGCGGTTTAAATTAACATAAACTCTAATAGAGTTTTCACTGTCCCTTTCTCCACACTTAAAGTGGCACAAGAGAAAAGGGGGAACAAGATGCTTTGAAACGGGTGAGCAATAATCTGGCTTTAATTTGATTTTCTCTTTAGAAAAAGCATGAGCTGTGCCACTTTAGCTGGGTCCTTTCAGGATCCGTCTGGGCCTGGCTGAAAGATGCCTGTTTTGGTAATTAATCAGAATTATGTATTTGTCCCTCTGAAATGGCAATTGTGGCTTTCATTCAATCCCAGTGGGGGATCTTTGTTCCGTTGCTAGTGGCAATTCGATCCTGACAGTTACAATTTGTCAGACAGCGCTAGAGATAGTAAGTTGGAATGTGTTATTATAAATAAGGCCATCGTCTGTATTTAATGGGTACTAATAGATGCTTAACAAATGCGAATGCACACGTAGCTGTAAACAAAGGGATGTGATTTATATCATGGTCAATACAATGTGATTTTAGTTGGTTGTTAGTAAGGATGGCAGGGGCCAGGCTGCGCACGGGGGACCGGCAAAACCAGTCTCTGTGTGGTGTATTGTGGGTAATTGGCTTGCTTGAAGACACTGAGGAGCAGATGTGGCCGGAGGTCTTCCGAAGCAGATCGAAATGGGCAACGTGCTTAGATTTAGGTTTCACTTTGACATGGGTGTCATGGGATTTGTGTGTGTGTGTGTGTGTCATAAACACTGGTCAGAATGTTTCTTTCCAACGCGCTGATTCATAGCTGGAGAATTCTCGCTGCCAAATATGAGCATGAGGTGAGGAAGATGACTGATAGAACATGGCTGACAAGCCAAACTGGGAACCCATCACTGACTCATGTCTGCAGTGTAGCTGTGCTGCTCTGTGGCTTTGTTGGAGTAGGCATAGGTGGGAATGACGATAATAATATATTTCGATCTAACTTTAATCAAAACAAGTAGCCTTCTCCGGTTTCCCTGTAGTGGCAGGTATAGAAGCATATGCGTTCCTTCATTTTATGCATTTGTTTAGAGTAGGATCATTTCCTGATAGGTTAGATAGAGCAGCATAAGAATGCTGACTTCCTGTTTTGCACCAAGATGATGTCCATGCAAAACACTGGTGTAGGGCTAATCAGCGTGCCTCCCCCCATGACTGAACTAAAATGACCAAACATACTTTTGTTTGTTGTTTAATGTGGTCTCACCATGTCTGTGGCCTGTCACTGTGCTATCCTGGTGTGGACTAACCTGCAGAACTGGTCTAGGATTAGATATAGGTGAAAGGTCAAACCCGCAGAAACCAAGAGGCTCTCGTAGTTGTAATGTTTACTACCTGGAATAAGGGAGACAGTTTGTCCGTGTGTGGACTGAACCCCTATTGGTGGACCGATATGAAAGGCATGTAGACGAGAGGTGGTGGTGTGGGCTGAATTGGTGATGACTGACGCTTGACCTTTTTTGACCTGTAGGTTTGTATATTGGTGTGAGCGCTTATAGTTTTAAAAGCCTCTTCTCCATGCCACTGATGTGACATTGTGCAGGTGACTCTGTGACATGAACACAGCTTCTGAATGTGGAAACATCCCGTTTATAAACAGAGATAGCCAGCCTACTAAATATAAAGCTGCCATTTCAGGGTAACCATGATCCTGTGGCAGTGGTGGGAACACAGAGTATTTTAGGGGTGTGTGTGGGGGTGTGTGTGGGTGTGTGTGTGGTGGGGTGGGGGGGTAGTGTTGTGTTGTGTTGTTCATCAGCTACGCTTGGGAGAGATTAAATAGGCAGCAGAACTTGAGAGGAAACACACACACACACACACACACACACACATAGTGGAAAGTTCCACCAGAATAGCCGTTCTTACCTGATCTGCACTGCGGCTGCTTGACTTGACTTCAGAATTCCAGAAGGTTTGAAAGGAACATTCCACCTGTGTGTCTCTTTGAAGCAATTATAATCGCTGATTTGGGTACACGTGGCCGGGCTGAGGGCTGTAGCAGGGTGTGGCAGCCCACACTGTCATCTGATCAGGAGTCAGACACTGTCAGGCAAGTCAGTCGGTTGGTAGCAGGATGCCGATGGATCAGTGAGGCTTCTGCTGGATGTGACAGTCTGGTAATTCATGGGGAGCCTCCCGGACGTGCTGTGGTAAAGCTCCGGCTGCCTCCTGGCTGGGTAATGAGAGCTCATTAGACTGGCTACAGTAGCTAAGGCAGACTCCAGCAGAGGCTGTGTCTGGCCGTCACTTCATTTTCCGCTTCGAGGGAGGGATCTGCCTACACACGCACCTTGTCTTGACGCCAGCTCTCACAAGGCTGAATAACATTATCTCGATAAAAATATGCTAATTTTGATATTTCACATCTTTTTACTTGCCAACCCCTAAATCATCCCTCAAAACGTTCCAGCCAAACAGCAGGGAGGAGAAATGGAGGTTCTGAAATACGGTCCATCCAGCACAATATTGCCGATACACGACACCATCTGCTGCATAACATCTTTTACTTAATTTGTCATTGACTATTGCTGTGAAATTTGCACACAGGCCTAAAATGAATAAGCTCCTAAGTGGGGATTTATATTTCAGACAATGGTGAAATTGTTCACACGGGATTTTCAATCCCTAATTTCTCGATTTAAACGGCTTGAACAACTTGAACCCGGTTGCGAGGAGGCGTTCTGTTTAAAGAATGGCCAGTCACAGAGCATTACCAGCGCTATGTTGGTAAGCCTGATGGCGGTCCACGCTGATAAGCCAATGGCTGCTCAGGACTGAAGTGTCTGCATTCCTGGTCCCAGCGAATCGGCCATGTGGTCAGTCTGCACATAAATGGGGAGGGTTCGACTGAACCGACTCCTGAGAGCCTCTTGGATGCCTAAACCTTTACATTCTCTCTGTCTCTGTCCCCAGATCAGCGGTGGTGTCTGGAATGCAGGCGTGTGTCCCCTCTTTACTGCGGAATGCTGCGGGAGTGCGGTGGGTGAGAGAGAAGGTGGGGGAGAAAAACCCTCTAATGGCCAGCCATGCTGCTCGGGTAGCGTCGCTCTCCAGCTGCGCTGCTCCCGAGGCCTAGGGTCGGCAGGGGGGGGGGGGTGATATTGAGACGCCGGCCCCACCTGATCGTCGGTTTACCCAGGCTCTTGTGTAAACTTTCCCCCGTGCTGCACCGGTTGCCATGCGCCCCGCATAGCAACAGCAACCGTGTTGGCACCAAAAACCGGGCGACGCGGCAGTGACCCCCGTGGTGCTCTGTACGGCGTAACCCGGCGTCTTCAGCCCAGAGAGGGCTCGTGAGGAATGCCGGGCTGCCCTCGGGGCTGTAATCTCAGAGGGAAATGGCTGGATTCTCTTTCCTCTTCTTTTCTGCTTCCTGGCACTCCAAAAACATTCGCACTGACAGCACCAGGACTGCTAACCTGACAATATTAAAGACCTTTGTAGCTATATATGTATGTGATGCCATTCCTCCACTGAGATAAGATGACTTTAAGGATTCATTATTTAGAGGGCCTATCTCTGACAAAAAAAAAGACGACATGCCTGTGTTGTTGTCATCCTCACTGCTGTACTAATGTTCTGTTACTCAGGTGTAATTTATTGGATTAATGGTGAAAGGCAGAAGGCCCAGTTGTGTCTGTTTAAAGAGGGGTATGTCCTGCAGGGAAGTGTATGGCTTTGAGGACATCTCCCTCCTGGTATTTTTAGATGTTGGATTCTAACTTCCCTCAATTTTGGTCAACTAAATGTGTATCCTCTTCCTACACTTAAATGCTCGCTCGGCAGAGGGAAAGTGAAGATTAAAGAAGATATTTTTCTATTTTCAAGTTGTGATTTGTTTTTATATATACAATCTCTGTTTTATATTTTCAGTCTCTGGGATGATGATCTGATGTTTTCTGCTTAAAAATATTAACTAAAATCTGTGTTTTGTGTCTTGATATTGACAGTAGTACTTTGTAGGATTCATATTTAAAAGATTTACAAACAAAAAAGCAAAAGGCATATTTGATTCAATGTCAGTGCTGTGTTTCAAACGTAGTACACTCTGATCTTAGCTGTATAGACTGTGCAAGATGTATTTACATGTCTTGCTAGTTACACAAGCTCCACACTAAGATGGAAGGAAACTCTTAATTACCACATGGCAGGGGACACAAATACTGTTAAGAAGATAACGCAACCCACCATTTGATAATGTCTTTTCAAAATGCCTTATTAAGTGACACTGATGTTTATCAAACCGATTACCTTATTTAAGTATTAATGCACAATACCTTTCTCCAAGGTTACTGTGCACCCAAGCTAATTTATCTAGGTTTGAGTGTCTAAAGATGTGTGCTAACCTTTTCTTTGTAAATTATGTATATTTCATTTGTAGCTTTTACTTTTTGTAGCAGCCTTTGATTTGCACATCTGTACAAATAAATCTGTCTTAATTTTGTATCTTTACCCCATTTCATTTTCACCAGCCTGAATAATCTAAGTAATTTGTAGCAAAAGTAGTTTGTATATGTTAAATTTGACAACTTAGAGAAAGCTTAATATAGGCTGAACCTATAGATTGATAAGCAACTGTTACCGTGTCTGTCAAGGTTTTATTGATTCTGATAATGTGTCGTACATAGTTTCATAGTTGCGGATGAATATGTTTTTCATATGTTATTAAATCTCATCTGGAAATATTCATTGTTTGTCTTTTGTTTACTTGGAAAGATATTTCGAATTCTGGAACTGTGTCAGTGAACAACATTAAGGACAATCATAACTAAACAGCAGATACTCCAGAGATGTTTGGAATACTTTCCTAATAGTAGTTCCAGGCTAGGAGCCAGATCAGGTATTTATCAAGAGTGCCTTGTCTTCACTCTGTCTGTCTCCGTCCTTCCTGCCGTTGTAGCAGCTCAGTGAGGCTGGAGTCTTTGACAAAATCCCCCGTCCTCTTTACTGGGACGGGAGAAATAGAAACCAAGGAGAAAACCGGAATACCTCTCAGGAACAAGCTCACGACGTGGGATCACATCAGTCAAAGTAGGACAAAAACTAGCCAAATGATATCCTTCATCCAAAGGACAACAGGTGTCCTCAGAAAGCATGGTGTCCTTAACACTGTGTACTCCTGAAAGGGGATGGGTTTCTCCATGAGGCGTTGGTGCATCTGTTTTGCTGATACAGAGCTATAAATTACATGACCAGCGTGCTAGTGTTGCCTGCAGCTGGATAGTGTAGGTTGTCCTTAATTATACCTGATAAAATGCCTTTCCCTCTGCACAAAGAGCCCCTCAGGGTAGACTAAGCCTTTGATGAAAAGGTGGGATGTGGTATGGATCTAGTCTCCCTTTGTCATCCCTGGTATCCCAGACACACACAACAACACACATTATTTCCACTAACCCTTGGAGAATGTGTTAACCCAAAGCGTTTGTCAGATGCTAGCCTCCTCATATCTCTCATTCCCCGCCGGATCAGCTTCCCCGTGAAACGATAGGCCAGACAATGAGCGAGAAAATGGGGACAGTGGGCGGAAAGAAAGGGAGGATGGTGCATTCCTGAGGGCAGGCTGGCACAAAGAGAGGAAGAGAGGGTGTAGAGAGGAAAGTACCCCGGGGTGAAGGGAGGCACTTTGGAATGCGACGCCTCCGGCCTTGTGTACTTTCAAACCAACAGGCCATTACTTTTCTTCCCTCATCCAGACGACAAGGAAATCTTGATCAGATTATAATTTGAATGGACAAATGTGAAAACATAGATTGAGTATGCCAACGCTTTCGCTTGCTTTTTGAATTGCAGTTGAACTGACCACCCACCGGGTCCGTCTAGCTGGTTGGTGAAGTGTTAGTAGGGTGTGACTCAGACGCAGGCCAGCCGATGTGGAACACCATGTCCTGGTGAGACCCTGCTCTGTGGAATCCTGCTGCTCTCAGATCTGTCACAGTGAGCGAACCCCCTGGTGTGATTAACACCTCCGTGAAGAATCCCATCAAATGTTCCGACAGCATGGCGACAGCTGACTGGACACCCGATGCAGACGCGCCTCGGGTTCTAGTCGTGTAGATCTCAGGGAGCAGGACGTGGGGTGGAACAGGCTCGGTCTGGAGGCTGCAGGTCGTTTCAGTGGGAGGTGTTGGCGCCTCAAGGGAGTGTGTGGGTGGACTGTGGTTCACACGGCACCTCCAGCGGAGAGAGAGGGGTCACGACAGGGCCGCCATGGAGAGGAGGGAGAGCAGACAGTCAGCCCGGTCTGAGCGTATGAGTCAACTCCTTTCCCCCACGCTGCAGCAGTCTGGGTGGCTAGCACAAATCACGCTCCTGCAGACAAATTCCTCTTTGGAGGGCGAAAAATCAACGAGGAGCTACTGAATCATGCCGACAAGGCCCGTTTCCAGGGGCCCGCTGCACATATTCCCTCCACTGCTCCTCGCCTCCCTCTCCTCTGCCTTTTCCTGTCTAAGGCCTATAGGGTCTGCGGCTGTAACTCACCCATCTGCCCCAGTGGACATGCTCATCATTGGGTCGATTGAGTTGAGGTGTTGGGTCGATTGAGTTGAGGTGTCAACCTCTGGTGTTGATTGCTGAGGGAGAGAGCTAACGAGGCCTAAAGGGATGCCAGATGGAAGCATCCAGTGTTCTGCTCTGGGAAACGGCTCAATCCGGGCACTTGGACCCTGGAGAGAAGGCATGGCACGTAGAGAGGGCGAACGGAATAGGGAAAGCCGAAGTCTGGATGTTTTGCATAGAGTTTGCAACCTGTGACATGAATGATTTGATTATCAAATTGTCTCTCTTAGAAATGGTTCTAATCAAAATGAACGTCAAGCTCCTGTGACAACACAAGGCACCCACGTACAGCTGCTGATATTTGAAGCATGTTCAAATAGTATATACATTACCTAAACTCCACACAGAACGCCCAAACATGGACGCAAAGTGACCGGTAAAGCCAATGCAAACTTCAAAGGGACCCTTGTGATTGGATGTGAACAATAGCTCGCACAAAGCCATGACATCATTCCCACAACAGTCCCTGCCCAGTCACGCACGTGTGGTTATGTTCGTGCCCGTTTCAGAGACGTAATTCGTGTTTTTCAGGAACACAGAGCAAGACCTGTATAAGAAGATGAGACCTCTTCTTCCATAAAGCAGCTCTGGCCCTGGCCAGTGGGACAGGCAGCCCCCGATCAATGGAACCTATTGTCATGCTAAATGTGCAAACCCGACATTTTCAAACAAATTCAGCCCGGCGACACAATTAAAGCACCGCGCATAAAACGACATCTGAAAGTCGGCCTCAGACAAAGGAGGCAGAGGGGCCGCCAGGAAAGGGAGGAGTGGAAGAAATGAGGGAGGGAGGAAGAGGAGTGGGGAATACAAACTGCCACCTCAATCTGGACTCAGGGGTGTGTGTGTGTGTGTGTGTGTGTGTGTGTTTTTGTTATGTGTGCATGTGTGCGTGCAAAGCATCTGGCTATGACAGTATGCACTGATGTGTGCCTGTAAGCGTGTGTGCGTGTTTATGTAAAGAGGGGGGTGTGAGTGAGTGTGTGCAGGGGGGCGGGGGGGTGCATTCTGTTTGGGCTTCTTGTTAACCCACAAGAATGGAGGCAGTGAGGTGGAACAGACACGGAGGGTGTACTCTAATGTTCCACCCAAATATTGGCATGTGTCTGCTGGCCCTGGAGCCACAGCTGGGGCATCCGCCCTGGCTTCACGGCCTGGCCTGGGACAAAGACAGGCTGACACCCCTGCAGGCTGGGGCAGAAAACCCCCACAGGAAGAGGGTCGATCAATACACACATTATGGCCCATTCAAATTAGGAGACCAAATGCTATCGGACTCGCACTTCGTTCAAGCTCAAATCAAGGCCAACATTTTCAATCATAGAGAGTTCATCTTCTAAAAGTGTGCTATGTGCTTGTTTCTTGTTGTCAGATAGGCCCTTTTGCTAACTGTGTTGGCATGTGCTGTCATCGTATGAGAGTCTGCTATAGTGTAGGCCAATCTGGCCGCAGACACACAGGGGGAACTCAGTTGGTTGATGGTACTGTATAGTGTGTGTGTATGAATGTACAGTAGGTTAGCTCTGTGTGTGTGTGTGTGTGTGTGTGTGTGTGTGTGTGTGTGTGTAACCACAGTCACCTCCGACTCCCGGCATCCATGAGGTGATGAATTCCTAGGTGAGACTGTGGTGTCTGTGTTTCCTCATTACACTGTCAACCTCAGGGCACACATTATGGCAGGATCACTTCAGCATTTTAGTTCTGTCAAGAAGGGGAAGGCAAAGCCTACTACTAAAAGAATTTGTTCTCTCTCTTTCTCTCTCTATGTTCCTCTCTCTCTCTCTCTTTCTCTCCCCTGCTCTTCTTTCTATCTATCTTTATATCACCCCGTGTCTCTCTCTCTCTCTCTCTCACACACACAAAACACACACACACACACACACACACACTGACTCCTTCTTATCCCCACCAATGTAGGCTGCTCCTGGGCGGTTGGATAAGCACACTGGCAGTAAACAGTGTCTGAGACAGACAGAGACAGACTAACCACTGGAGCGCATGCAGGACCTATCTGGTCTGTCTGCTCACTTGTGTCTGGCACAGTGAAGGGCACCCGGCAGGTCATAACCTCACAGAACCCTGCCGGAGAAAACGTCGTTAACCCCTGCCTTACCCAGGCTAAAAGCACCTCCGACCGCAGAATAATGTGTCCTAAAACGTCTCAGAATCAGTTTAAATGACCTACCAAAGCCCTTTGACCCCTTTGACCTCAACTCCCGAGCCATATTCAAACGCAAATACCAGATTTTTAAGCACAACCGACCCAGTCTGTTTGAGGGTAGGATAAGACAACTTCACAGGTCATTAGGAAAGTCGCTCTCTCTGTTCAAACAATCCTACTGTAATGAAGTGAAGCCTGACATGCATCAGTGAAAACTCTATTAATCTGCATCAGAGAAACAGTGAAGGCTTTTGTGTGTGCATGTTTCATCTTGTGTGTTTATTCTCTCAGACCTTTTACAGGCATATCCAAACTTACTGTGACAGTGTCTCTAGCCAGCAGATTAATTCGATTCTAAATCTGACATTGGCTGTGCAGACGTGTGTTGTGGCTTTGACAAAATGAGACGGGCAGACATACTAGCGTATGTTCAGACAATGCTGTTGTTTGACCATGGTAATGACTGTTTACACGGCGAAATGATTACAGCAGAGAGAGAATTCAAGATTTATGGAGCAAAAGAGCAGGCAAATGGCACTGAACCAGAGAAAGAAAGGGAGGAAGACAGAGAGAAAAAAAAAGCTGGAGCAAGAGAGCGGCTAGTTGAGAGAGAAATCAGCCAGGCAGTTAAGCTGGCAGAGAGACAGGCCTTGTGACTGTCAGAGTTTATTGTCCAGTCTGTGGTGCTTTGATGGGCCGGTGATCTTAGATAACAGCCTTGGATCTTTGCGACACAAACACAAACACACACACACACAGACACACACACACACACAGACACACACACACACACACACACACACACACACATGCGCGCGCGCAGATTTGCAGCAAATGATTAAAGACATTCCAACCCTCCCAGCGGATCATCAGGGCTGACATATTGGCCTTGCTGATCCAGCCAACACATTGTTTAGTTAATGTGTAGCCAGTCGCTGTGCCAAAGAGCATGCCAGAACTTCATCATGCCCTTCGGAACACACTGCACTGTATGTAAACACTGCAATATCCACTCTGTATTGTAAGTGTGGATGTGAGAGAGCCCACCTAAACGTTCCACCGGTAAAGGCACATGACTAGGCATCGGAGGCGTAATGGATGAAAGAGCCGTCGGCGGTGTACTCAGTGTGTCCTGGAGATTCCTCACAATCACACCAGGTCATGGGAGTGAGCGCGGGGACATCTTCATTCATGTGAACTCTGCGATGCGGTCAGACGTTCGCTATCCGGCCTCCCGCGGGTTTTGGTGGGCTGAGAGGGGACACGGAGGATGTGAGCCTGTCTGACCAGCACAGCAGACATTCCAGACGAGCCTGGCGTGCTTGGGTTCATGTGGCACAAAAAGAAACACTGCTGCTTGCCTCGATCGCTAAGCCGCTGCAAAGCCCTTTTGTTTCTGGAAGCGCCACGCTTTTATAATTGACATTTTCTCCGTTTCATTAATAAAACAACGTTGGACTCCCAGTGGGAGAGGAGCACGGAGAGGGGCCTGGGGGTGGACCCACTGTCTCATCTGAGGAAAGACACACGCACACACGCACACACACACACACACACACACACACACACACACACACACTACAAAGGCCTACTTCCCCAATCAGAGAACCCCTAAAAAGCTTCAAAGGAGCTGCCAACGGTTGGCAAGCTCTTAGAAGCTGTAGTTTGACAGCTCTCATCCTCCCATTTACACAGACACACACACACACACATACACACGCACACCCTGTCTGTATTTTGAAATCGAGACTAGGCAGGGCTACGTTGCGTGTGCAGACTACAGTGGGCCCAGCAGCCTGCTCAGCAAAACTGTTGAGGAGTGGAGTGACTGTTATTAATAATACAATGGAGAGACCCTCCAATGTGTCAGCAGCATCTGTCTCTCTCTGGGTAGGGAGGGTGTCATCTTCCTCCCCCCTTCACATTCCCCCCCGAGGGCTCGTAGAAACCAAACAAAGCCGATACACACGGCATTACCACAGCCGTGGCAGGGGCAACCAGGCCACATCTGCATGGGTAGTATATATGGCTCAGTTTCTCCTCCTGCCCCCGCCCCCGGCCGGGGGGCGGGGGGGGGGGGGGGGGGGGGGGGGGGGGCGGGGGCGGGGGGGGG
>JAVQIZ010035045.1:0-10153 GCA_036023535.2 Galaxias brevipinnis
ACTGGTAGGAGACCCCGGGGTAGACCCAGAACACGCTGGCGAGATTGTATATCTCGTCTGGCCTGGGAACGCCTCGGGATCCTCCAGGAGGATCTGGAAAGCGTTGCTGGGGATAGGGACAGATGGAATTCCCTGCTGGGCCTGCTGCCACCGCGACCCGGCTCCGGATAAGCGGCAGAAAATGGATGGATGGATGAATATATTAAGACTTGATATTAAAAAAGCACCAAACTGAGCATCACCTGTATGGTGGCGTAGAACGGTAGTGTGTCAGTGCTGTAATTTTGGAGATCTCAGTTTTGACCAGGCTTGAATCCAGGCTCGGCCTATTTCCTATTATTTGTGTGGTTGAATATAAAATCATTTTGTAACTTTAAGAACTTATAGTTGTACTGTAGCCGTAGCCTACCAAAAACCATACAATTGTCAAATCAGCTTTTAAAAATTAAGTTTATTTCATATTGTAGATGAAAATGCTGACATTTGACACACTGTTCTGGAATCCATGCCATAGTTTGCAGTGCTCCGGCACACGCAAGCGCATTGACCCAAGACAATCCAGGCCTGAGTTAAACTAGAACACCGGCCCCTGACACTGGCTGCGGTAAGGGTCGATTAGTGTCAGTGACAGTAGCCATAGACCAAAGCACTCTGGTGCCCAGGGACGAAAAAGAAGGAGGAACAACGGGAAAAAGATAGGTATGGGTTGACGTGATGATGAATGAATATCTATTGCAGTAGTTACCGTTGGAACTAGCCTATTAGCCTACTTTGGACGATAGCTAGCCTAATTCGTTGATTTAATAAATAGCTAGAGTCAGTTACTCACACCTTAAATTAATTTGGAAAAGTTGGAAAGACTATTCAACAACTTGGGGAATTACCTACAACAAAATATTGAAAAGTACGCTATAGTGTGCTTCACAAATCGTCCACTGTCTGCCTAAAAAAATGGACATACATTTATGTTGACATCTTAGTGTTAGCCAACGTCATTCCTACTTTAACATTGCCATTAGTAGCTGGGTGTGACCATCAGTAGCTTTATATTAATAATATAATGTAACACCAAATGTTCACATACTCCTTTTCTCTTTTCAGATGCACTTTTGAAATGTTTTCCTCCCACCCCTGCATATCCTGGTCCACCTGCAGACACCTGCACCTCAGCACAGCACAGCAGTTATGCAGCATAAGGTTCACCTGTCCCTTACACCTCAGCAAAGCCCAGTCATGCAAAACATGACAACCATGGTATTATTGACCTTCCTGCTTGCGAAGAAGCTGACAGAAATTTACCCCGATATGTGGGTAGCTGAGAATTGCAGCCACTCTTCCTGTTACAGTGGCTGTTGCTGAAAGGAGCTTCTCCAAGTTCAAACTAATTAAAACCTACTTAAAATCTACTATGGAGCAGGAATGTTCAGTGGACTTTCCATCATTAGTACAAATCATGTACTCTGAACACAAACTGTCTTATTATGATCATGTCACTTTGCTGCAAGAAATGCAAGGCGAGTGAGGCTGTAGAAGAATGCTAGATGATGCATATTGCACTTCCTGTAATATAGTTTTTTGTGTGCAATACTCTTATTTATAGTTATAAATCTTTTTATGTCTGCATTAGTTTCTTTGATACCATATTTTGTGCGATACCTTATTTATAATTTGTTTTACATCACTTGTTTTTATTAGTGTTTTTTGTTTGTTTCTGAAATAAAGGAATTCAAAGATATAATGCAATGAGGGTACTGTGTGAGTGTATGAACACAATGATTGGTGGTGGAAATGGCTGTGGTGCAAATGACACCAGCTAAATTATTGCCTAGGGCGCCAAGTTGGTCCTCACAGTCTCAGAGTAACTAAACATGGAAACACATGAATTTATAATGACTCAGATTATAATTAGCTACCTAGCACAGTTAAATATACAGTGGATGTCAAAAGGGGAAACAACTCCAAGTTAACGTCGAAGTCCAAATAGCTAAGAATGATGACCGCCAAATGTATCTTACGAGTTAGAGTTAGATAAATTAAGCAGGTGCTCTAGAATCAACTTGGGCCTGGATCATCGTGGGTCAATGGAGCTCTGCAATAACGGTGCCAGAATAATGGATTACGGAAACCGTGTCAAAAGTCCGCATTTTCACCAAATATCTACTTTTTAAAAGCTGATTTGACGATGGGTTTAGGTAGGTAGACTACAGGGCAACTAGAAGTTATTTAAGTTACAAAGCTATTTTATATTTGACTACACAATTGATAAAAGAAAGAGGCAGAGACTGGTCAAAACTGAACTATTCGGCAGAATCGGCACTAGCGCTCTAATACCATTTGCTGCTTTGCTGTTTACTTCAAGCGCATAATGATGATGAGTTTAAAAAATGGGTGTGTTTGTGCCGAAAAATTAGTTGTCACTCCAAGTACGATGGGCCAATAGAAATGATCTTCAAAACCCCGCCCTCACATTTTTGTGCCCCCCCCAAAAAATAATCCAAAAGCAAAACCACTGATCCACAAAAAAAAAAAAAGTAAACACACATAAGAAAACAGTGGATTAAAATGACTAAACTGAAAACCATAAGAAACAAATATAGATTTGTAAGATTTAACTTAAAGATATTTAGTTGTTTTTTTTTTATTATAATTTTTTTTATTATATATTTTAGTTTTGCTTAGTTTTCTAATATTTTACTTTCGTTTTTTTGTTTTTCTTTTGGATTGTCTTTTTTTGCTTTTGGATTTTAGTTAAGCTTTGGTTGTCCTCTTTTTTGTCTGTGGATTTTGCTTTTACTTTTGTAGACTTTTATCACAAATCTCATTCCATAAATGTACGTATTTTTATTCATTTAATTCTGATATCTCTGACATAGATTGACATAGTAATGTCTTGTGTATGTGATTTTGGAATATGATAATTAGACTATACTAGAATGTTACTTAATTACTACATTTTAAAAATTTTATATTTTTGGAATAATAAAAAAAGCTAAAGGCATTTGGAGTAATAATGGTTGGTTTTTAAGTGGTGGCTTTTTAATACATCTGTTTATTGTATCCATGATGCAAAAACAAGTCAAAAAGTCCCTCTCTCTCACAAACACATACATCGGATGCCCTCACTTTTTTTTAGGATTCATCGTGAATTCATCACAGTGGGGTAAAATTTTTGCAACGCCACTTTTTCGAAGGTCTTTGTCATTTCTACTCTCTCTTTATCCTCCTTGATTCCCCTCTTGCTCATTACACGGCTTTAGTGTTTTTAGGGAGTGGCACGACTGGTATACATATTCAGGGGAGTTTGAGATGGGTTGTGTGGTGTGTGACCGATTGTGGTGAGCCGGTCTGGGCCAAAATGCCAGGACCGATTTCTTTTTTCCCCCCGGTCCAGCCCTGGTGCCCATGCATGGTAGCTAGTGAAAAGGTAAGGCTGCATTCGTTCTGTTCCAATTTTCATGGAATTTTCAGTGGTGCATACTCTTTATTTTGCGAGGTACCACATTGCTATTATAACACAATAGATTAGATTAGCTTTCTATTTCTAAGTAGTTTTATTTTATACTGTGTTTTGGTCATTCAACCTTGGAAGAATAGCCTACCAGATGAAGGTTTGATGACAAAAACATGGTATTCAATAAACAAATAGCAGGATTACCACCATACTTGCCAACCTTGAAACCTCAAAAATTTTATCGGGAGGATTTCTAAACAATGGCAAGGGTCTGGGGGTCCTCTAAACAAAAAAGACACAAAAGAGTCTCTCAGGAAAATTGGGAGGGTTGGCTAGTATTGTTCCCACACGTCCTGAAAAACCTGGAAATTTAGAGACTAGTTTTCAAGTCACTGGAAACTGATTAAAATGACCAAATGTCCTAGAAATAATCTATATTGTCCTGAAAAATGGTAATTGTACTTCAGCTCCTCACTCAGATCGCTTTCATAAACATCTTGGTAATTGTTGAGGAGAGCTTTGCAAGTAAAAACTTAAAGACACATAGGCTATCAGTGCTGATCACTACCGAAAACAGAAGGCCAGACAACCTTATAGTACAGTAGTGATGGGTGTAACTGTCACCTGTAATTAACCTGAGACACTTCATCATGAACCCTGCATTAATAAAAAAGTAGTACTAAAACTGGGGTTAAATATGTCAATACTAGGCCTACTGATAAATTAAATGAGCAAGTGCTGTCCTGTATTGTCAAGAAAAACTCCTGGAAAGGTCCTAGAAAAGGATTTCCCCTGTGATAATGAGTGAAGACAGGATGAGACTCAAGCCTCATTTACAATTTAAGAAGTAAAGTTGGTTTAAATGGAGTGCAACGGGGACGTCTTGAATGAGTCGAAGAAAGACGTCATAAAACTTTAATATTTTCACTGTATCCAAAACAAATGAAAACACAGATGACAATGAAATTGAGCAGATATAACACCCTTCGGTCTCTTTGAACGGGAGTTTCCTAGTCTGTTTTTTCTATGTTTTTTTGTACATTCTGGATTAGTGAATACGACACTGCCCCTTAGTGAACCCGTTTAACATATGTTAAAGTATGTAGGCAAACTGCTGTGCGAACGTCAGCGCACGTTCATGTTTGCTGGCACGCCCACGCAGAAGTATAAACCAGGATGAATGCGCGGTCATCTCTCCTAGCGTGCATCTGATTGGTACGTGCTCTTCAGTCGTACTAAAATTGTACACATAATTACTTCTCCTCTACTTAACTTCAGGATTGGTAAATATCATTGCGGGTGCTAAATGTATCTATTTGCAAGTCTTCTTCCAGTATTCTGCACTCTCTAGTAGAAATGCCCATTATTGCAAATGCATTAAGGCAAACACGCAAGATGGACGAGGCATGCTAAATTGCACATTTGAACAAAGCAATCCTTCTTGCAACCCATTAGCAGATCAGCTTGGATATTTTTTACAGCTGGCATGACATTTGCATGTCTTTTTGCACACGCAAACCTTGAGTAAATCAGGCCCTAAAGGGGCCCTATTATGCTCATTTTCAGGTTCATACCTTTATTTAGGAGTTCTACTAGAAACGGTTTACGCGTATTTTTTCCAAACTGCCTGGGTCTGCAGCACCTCTATTCACCCTCTGTCTGAAACGCTCCATTGTAGCTCCTGTCTCTTTAAGACCCCCCTCCTGACAAGCCTAGTCTGCTCTGATTGGTCAGCTGGCAAAACAAAGGAATTTGCTTTCACACTGACGAAAACAGTGTTTTCTCGACATGGCGAAACCACTATCCGAACTTCCCGGCATCCGCTCTGACTGGCTCTGTTTGAGGGCATGCAATACTAGCCGCTAGGTGGGCATTATGCAAATGTATGTCTTAGTGACGTAGATAAGTTACGGAAGAAAACGCCGGACTACAAACAAGGCGTTTCAGGCAGTTCAGGGGCAGTGTTTTCTGTAAGAGTAGATCCCTTTGGCGTGGACTATGGACTTTGTAACTTGACTTTTTACATGCACAAAAGCTATATAACATACTAAACGAAAGAGAAAAACCCAAAAAGCCCAAATTAACTTAGCTGATCCTGCTGGCCATTATGGATTCATTACCTGTCTCCTAATGAACCTACTTCATTAGTCTCAAGCCAAACTTCAGCCTTTAGGGTTAGGGTTAGTATTTAGATGAGTATTTTTATACTCTAGACTATTCCTTTGGCGATATCGAATCCAGGGACTGAGTACATTTTTTTTATCCTATCTATCCTATATGAAACTTAAATGGACCCTGGGGTATGGCTTGTCCTGTTTATGTGAGGTTCTCATGCAGCTCTGTTAAAATGTGAGAGGCCCCAACACAGAGAGAATGGAAGCAGTGGACCATAAAGCCTGTGCTCCGATCCTGCACTACCCTATAAAGGCTGGAGTTGGCAGAGGGCAAGGCTCTTGGTGAGGTGGACCACATTATGCAGCAGTAAACAATAGGTGGACATACATGGTTTATGAGAGTGTGAGAGAGTAAAAAAATTAAAAATAAATAAAGAAGGGAAAGAGTAGACCAATAAAAGAGAGATGAAATAGAAAAAGAATGTTTAAAAACAAAGAAATGCATAGAAAAAACACAAGGCATTAGTTTAAATCAACACTGGCTGTTGTCCAAACCCAATGTATGGAAACATCCATATTCATGCACTATTAGGAACTGCTGATCAAGAATATCAGCATTTGCCATGCTATCGCTAGATAAACACCAATATTTGCAGGGCCTTCTATTTGCTGGATGTTGGTAAACATTAGTTCCATGGCCTACACTCTGGGGCTAGCAAATGCAAATGCAGAACATATGGCGAGTCAAGTTGAATAAATTTAACATGGGAAACAAAGTGACGCAAATGGTAGACGAAAGAAATGAAAGCAAGAGTCTAAAGGTCAAGAGCCATATTAAGATAGATGGGAAAGCCATGACATAGAGGTGTAGAAATCAATAGTCCCCCATTACCTTAATTAGACCACAGTGGAATCTGCTGGCCTCCATGGTACCCTTCAGAGAGCCACAAAAATATGCTCTCACAAACACGCAGCTTGTGTAAGATGCCCCTGTCACCATGTCCACATAAATACTTGCCTACGGCCAAGCAAACGAAAAGAGTCCTTTTCACTCAACAACTGGGTGCTATGACAAGTGGATAACATCCTTTTTCCACCATTGCTAAAATCCAATTTAGAAATAATTAGTTAAGGCAGCTAGCAACATTTCATAACCGTTTAATTAAAGAGATGCCTCTTCATGCGAGCCAAGCCTGTGCCATGCAGTGGAGGAAAAGGCTGTGAAGACGTTCGTAAATTTCATCACGACAACTCATAATGTGGCTCAGTAGTGTATATGGCCCCCATGGGCCTGTATGCACTCCCAACAACGTCTGGGCATGCTCTTGATGAAACGGTAGATGGTGTCCTGGGGGATCTCCTCCCAGACCTGGACCAGTGCATCAGTGAGCTCCTGGACAGTCTGTGGCGCTACATGGCAGCGTCAGATGCGCCGATACACAACGTCCCAGAGGTGCTCAATTGGATTCAGGTCTGGGGAATGTGAGGGCCGCTCAATGTAATCAATGCCGTCGTCATCCAGGAACTGCCTACCCACTCTGGCCACATGAGGCCGGGCATTGTCCTGCACCCAGAGGAGCCCAGGGCCCACTGCACCAGTGTAAGGTCTGACAATGGGTCTGAGGATTTCATCCCGGTACCTAACATCAGTCAGGGTCCTGTTGGCTAGCACGTGGAGGTTTGTGCGACCCTCCAAGGATATGCCTCCCCAGACCATCACTGACCCACCACCAAACTGGTCATGCTGGATGATGTTGCAGGTAGCATAACGTTTGCCACAACGTCTCCAGACTCTTTCACATCTGGCACATGTGCTCAGTGTGAACCTGCTCTCATCTGTGAGCACAGGTCCCACTAGAGGACGTCGGGCTCTCATGCCACCCTCATGGAGTCTGTTTCTGACAGTTTAGTCAGAAACATGCACATGAGTAGCCTGCTGGAGGTCATTTTGTAGGGCTCTGGCAGTTCTCCTCCTGTTCTTCCTCGCACAAAGGAGTATATACCTCTCCTGCTGCTTTGTTGTTGCCCTTTAACGGCCCTGTTCAGCTCTCATTGTGTGATGGCCCATCTCCTGGTATTTCCTCCACACTCTGGAGACTGTCCTGGGAGATACAGCAAACCTTCTTGCAATGGCACTTATGGATGTGCCATCCTGGAGGAGCTGGACTACCTGTGCAACCTGAATGGGCTGCAGGTATCGCCTCATGCTACCAGGAGTGACAAGAGCACTTGCAAAATGCAAAACCTGAGTAAAACCAGTCAGGAGGATCAGGAGAGAACTGGTCTGTTGCCACCACCTGCAAAGCCATTCTTGTTTTGGGGGCTGTCTTCCTGTTATCTCTCCTGTCCACCTGTTGTCGCTTTAATATGCACCAAAACAGGTGAATTCGATTCACAATCACTATGATTCCTACCTAACTGGACAAGTCGATATCCCAGAAGTTTAATTGACTGGGCGTTTTACTGTGATGCTTGAGTGTTCCCTTAATATTTTTGAGCAGTGAAGATTTGCAAACCGGCCGCCTCCATCAAATTTTCGTGCCGCCTCCAGCTCTTGACAAAACTATGACAGGTGTCTTAATGGAAAACAATTTTCTAACAAGTCACTTGGTCGATTTCTGTTGTATTTGTAGATGCAAATGTAGCATGAAACCGTCACAGATGTGGTAGCACTGTAGGTTTAAACTTATCTAGTCAACTGGCTACTTTATTATATAATATTGGAATTCTAATAAAATTGTTTTTTTACTTTATAACAATTGTCGGGTCAGACTCCAGGCGAACTGTTTCCCCGGTTGCCTTGACGACTGACGAGAGGCAAGTTTATGTCACTGCAAGGTAACGAGCCATACCTGGTATGGATTTTCAGAGTTGGCTACTCTAACGCAATGAAAATGGAGTGGATTCACATGATTTGTGTCAAGTTAACCACGTTATGTTATTTTAGAATAATTTTTGGGCATAAGTTTATCTAATAAATGATTCTATTTAAAACCAAAACATAGGCTTGCTAAACCTTACAGCGAAGGTGTTAATAAATAAAAACAAGAAAAATATTTAGGTATTTTTATTGATTATCAACAGTTTGCTAATTATTATAGACAGGTGCATAGACGTTATATTAATCGAGTATGAAACAAATCTTTAAAATAATCATTAGATTAGTCAGCCCATCGTTAGATTAAGCGTTAGAAAATGTATCGTTAGGTCCATCCCTAGAGAGGAGACAGAGGAGGAAATGGCTGTAACAACAGGAAGATTATTCAAGATTGCCTGCTGGGTAATTGTTTTTTATCCATCCATTAAATCCGGACCTTGTTGAGGATTACTGATATCAAACACAGCAAACTTCAAGAAGGGAAAAGGTTACCTGTATGTTAGGAAATCATACAAAAACATACCTTCAAGCTCAAAGTTGTTTGAAGAGAATGGAATTTTGAATCCAGTCTCATTGCTAATTAACTGTTATGTGGTGAAATCCCTGTTGTGAAATCAACCAGCTCAAATTATTCCATTGATAATTTACCATGTAAATATGCTACCTCAATGTTTGTGTTAAACAGTCTAGGTGGATTGATTATAGGCCAGGTAAAATAAATATCAAAATATTCAGAAAACATTTTAAACTGTGAAGAGTAGTTTTAAAAACATTTCTTGTTCCAATTCTCCTACTAACTTCAAAATTTTTAATGGATTTGGAACTTGGAATGCCTGTAAATTGCCGTGTATAGGTCTAACCAGTACATGTGTTCACACAAGGCCATTCTCTGGCTGCCAAAACCGCTTTGACTTTGTGGGTAATCTCATCACACAGCAATATAAATGTTTATGAAATGCATGCATATGCATATGGGTTGTAACAATGCAACGATGAAGCCATGCCACTTATATGAACCGAGTGCACATCTGAAGAGGATGTGTGAATCTTGAATGTTCTGATTTCAAGTCTTTACTCTTTCTGACTTTTCGTCAAGTGCAAATTTCAATAACAACTGATTCCTAGTTTGTCCTCTGTCTCTTTTTCTTATCTTTGTCTAGAACAAAATCCTTCCTCTCAGTGTGTCCTTTAGTGTCTTAAATGACCACAACAAAAGAAAGCGTGGATAGGCACGGAGCTATATTGATTCAGCTTTCTGTGCCATGAAACAAAGGTGGTCTTAGAAGAACGCTAGCACATCGATGAGAACAATAGATCTTATCCATCATAATGACAAATAGATTCCTTGGCTGAAGGAGAACCTCATTAAAGTCACACCTCTTTGCACTCAACCTTGCCATAGCATCGATGCTCAAACAGTTGGAGAAAGAGAACCTTCAATAATTCCCAAAAGATAAAGGTAATTACCATTATTTGGCACAGGCTATTCCTATCCCAACTCATTTACATTTTCAGTCCCTTTCTGGGTGATTGTGCAGTGGGATTGAACATTGGCTGCAGCTTGCGTTCATGTCAGTCGGTTTAGCTGCAAAGCATACAGGCAGTTAGTTACGACAGTGAGACGCTTGGCTAAAAGCAACGTATACACTATGAGTGGAGTAATAGTGTAAGAAAGACTACAAAAGAGTACAAAACATTTGTAGGTACATT
>JAVQIZ010035052.1:0-15259 GCA_036023535.2 Galaxias brevipinnis
CCCGGAGGAAACCCACGCAAACACGGGGAGAACACGCAAACTCCACACAGAAAGGCCCTTGGGCCAGGTGGGGATTGAACCCAGGACCTTCTTGCTACCCACTGAGCCACCGTGCTGCCATGGAAACAACTAATCCAACCTAATCTCTTGACTACAATGGAGACCTCAAGTATGCATTGCAAGAGTAAAGGCAGCGTTGTGCTCAACACTGAAGGAGCAAAAACAGTCAGGGTTGAATTCCAATGTAAACTCAGACTCCCTTCCTTACCTATCTTCCCGTTGGCCACACATGTAGCAGTGGTGGTGCAGTCTCTCTCTCCACACAGATCCGATTGTGGACCTGGACAGTACACTCTGCCCCCTTTTGTGCAGCTGTCCTGTGGATAAGTGTTACCTACAATCAGATCCGCGTCGGTTTAGGGAGGTACACTGGAAGCACTTAACATGAGTTTCCCCTTTTATGTGGGTGTTCAGGTTCCCAATCATCCCACACCGCTCCGTGTTATGGGAAGGAGTGGGAGTGCCCCAGGGATGTCTTCTTATGTGTTTCTGTGTCGCTTTGGGAGGGGATTGGGCTTCACAGCAGAACACAATGTCTACCACGGAAAGATGAAACGGGAAAATTTTTCATGAAATACAACTACCCTCAAAATAATATAATATTATAACATGGCTAAAACCCAGGGAATATGTCAGTTAATCTAATCAACTATCTTGGCATGACTGCAGTGAAGCTGCAGTACTTAGTATAGGTTAAGGCTACTGTGTGGCTGTTTGAAATGTACTGCCATACTGATGCAGCTGACACTGAGAATGCTAGCCCTGAGAGCTGACACACACACACTCGCATTCATGCACATGCCCACTCACACACACACACACACACACACACACACACACACACACACACACACACCTACACAAGGTCAGGGTCATTTCTCAATAACGCCTTTAGTATCTATTCCTAAATGGTCTTGCTGGGAGGCTGGCACATCACCCTCGTCTTTACAATGCCAGTAGATAGAGAGAGGAATTGGAGGAGGGAAGAAAATTAAAGCCATTATCATGGTTCAGGTGGCCAGTGCCTGCCCGCCTGCCTCGAAGAGAGAAGAAAGTGCTTTAGAGGCATACAATTATTACCAGTCAAGATTGTTGTGATAGTATGGTGTAGCAGTGGCCTGTCAGTATTACATGATATCATTGAGAGAGAGAGAGAGAGAGAGCGAGAGAGAGAGAGAGAGAGCGAAAGAGAGAGATGCATAGATTTTTAACACCAATGGCTATTTTGACTTTGCTATCGGCAATGCTCACCTTCATAAATCATCTACACTGCTATTGTGTACACTCTTGGTAATGCATGCATTTCTGTACTAAGTAATTACAATCACGTCAAATTGAAATACGGTTTGTTTAAGTGTTTCGTTGTAACAATAGTGTTGAAAGCAGCGATGTAGAATCACAATCGCTCCAGATGGGGAAGAAAGTCAATATGAGCTAGTACAAGACAAATGAAAATGCCAGGGTGAGGCTAAAAAAATCCCTCTGGCTTTGTTCAAAAATACTTTGAGCAAACATTACTGTGAACCTTATGGTACATGACAACAACATGGGGTCTTCTCCATTCTTCTCCTTCATCTTAAGGCGTCCCGTATTTACACTGCGTACCTGCTATCTCATTGCTGAGAATCTCATGCTGGGCCAGACTGACTCCCGAGCTGTTTTCCACTCGACAACATCAATCCAGTCAGCCTGGACAGAGACATCTGTCATTTGCATGGCTCCTGTATCTGCCATAAAGAATACAGCATGTGAAATTAATAGGAATAAGATTTGGGGACAGGGTTTAAATCATTTCCCTCGTAAGGTAAATGGGGAAGGTGGGACAAGCGTAAGGGTCCGCTAAATCTCCACATTCTTTCACCAATTTCCCAGAATCCTCTTTGACACACACTCACTGCAATAAAAATGAGACTGCCATCTTTGCCAGTATGGCGGAATCAATCATCAGTGACAGGGACTATTAGCTGGCAGCTGGTGACACAACATGACGTTCCTTTCCTGTGAGTCTGAGCGTACTATTTCACCTCCACCGCTTTGGCTCCTCCCACTACTTCTGTTGAAACAAAAGACCAGGAAGTGGCTAACTTAATAAGGGATTGGTGGGTGGTCAAGTAGACACACCATCATTATTGTATTGGATTCATTGAATCTAACACTCACATTATTATGCAGTGATTGGATCATACCTACAGTGCAGGATCTGACTTTCATGTATTGATGGACAGCTGTTTGCACAATTTCAGAATACACATATTTATAAACACACACACACACACACACGCACACACACACAAACATATATATATACATACTTTCATTTAAATTTTTCAACTTTATTTAAGACGGTCAACTTATTATCTTTGTTATTCAAACAAAAACAAATCAGATTTAGCGACATGGCAACTGAGCATTCCAAGATTTTGTTCCGTGACCCCTATCTCACTCTGTAATAACAACAAACTAACATTTGACAAACTATTCCATTGAGTGAATCACATTTTCCCAACGTGTTATGAGACTGTAGTTTATGATTTATCTTCTAAGGTCATGTCCTTGCTCATCACTGCAGCGTGCAAATCCCTGACTAGAGGGTAGTAATCTTAAGTGATTCACAGACCAAGGTTTCTGAGGCATTGTCTACACAGCAAAAAAATGCAAATTGCAAAAAAATTTGGTATTTTGTTCTGGAATACGAGGCTCTATCTACAAGTTTTTATTTTTTTATTTTACTGCTGGCAAGCAAAATTCTAGTGCCCACAGTTATAGTGTGAGAAATGGACCCATGTCCAAGTCGTGACTGTACAATTTCCACTAACTCTGGGAGACCCCCCCTCAGGGAACCACCAAGAAACTCCTCAATGAGTTCTCACAAGCACTAGCAGCAGAATGTTGTAATGTTTACTGCCAATGCTAGCAGCGGGCGCGCCACTAGAACTCCCTTCCTCTTTGTACAGGTTTAATGTGCCAATTTAGAACAAGTGGAAGGATTGTACTGTATTTTACATCCATTACCTTGGGCTTATTAATGATTGTAATGCGTGAATCCTTTATTGTATATATTTTCTACAGAACCTAAAAAAAATTGAAAATAGAAGGAAAGGAGGAGGACTAAATCAACAGAAATATATAGATAATAGATAGAGTACAAAGACCAAAGGACGTGAAAAACAGAGACATGCCGTATTTAAGTGGTAAAGCTGTAAAGACCTTGGAGGAAAAGGCAGAATGAGAGAGAGAGAGAGAGAGAGAGAGAGAGAGAGAGAGAGAGAGAGAGAGAGAGGGTGAAATAGAGGATGAGAGTGATATAGAAGATGATCAAGGGTCTGAGGTGGATGTGGATGGCAGGGAGTGCTCCAGTGTCCCCTAGAGGAGCTTCCACACTTCTCCACAAACCAACTGACTCATACACAGCGTTGAGGTGCGGTATGGTTGTTGCTAAGATACTGCATGGAAACGGTGGCCTCCTCACATAACACACATTAACAAAATGGCTCCAGCAAGTATGTTGCTGTGCACAATGCTATCACCCATGAGTCAAGTAGCGCTGAACCTCTAATGTCTCCTCCCCTCCTCACTCTCAATCAAAAACAATGTGTGTTTTCACACCCCTGTTGCCACTGCTTAGAGATTGCAAGGTACAATAGAGCTTTCACACAGTTAGACACACACAAATGAACAATATCTGATAGGGAGTGCTTTGTATTTTTTACCAACCTTCTCCATATGTATGCTTTTATGGTGAGGGAACAATATCCTTGTTTAATTTTCTGCATGACTCCAAATCTATTTATTTGTTGTGACACTGATACTCTTTTTCACACCACTCAATCCAAGCATCTGCATGAAGGCCAAAAATGATTCTTTGTTTGCCCAGGGGGTACATTTTATGTTCACGGTCACTTGGCACAAAGCGTCTTAGCCACATGCATCTTTTGTCCTGACAAGAACTACAGCCGAGAAAAAATAAACACAAGCCCTGACTAGAAACAGTCACTGCTCTGATACGACAACATGAAAGTTTCAGTGATTGTGTACTACTACTTTTGTATAGCAGTGGATGTCTCCAATGTGGAGTGGACAATATCTACGAAAAATGTTTATGACAAACAAAACTTTGGCACATACATTTTGATTACAGCGCGGCGTCTATTGCTAAATATAAGATCTCGTCAGGATCCTTAGTCAATCACACCAAAAATGTCACATACTGAATACTTGAAAACTTGAACTATTTACACAGAGGAATGTATAAAATTATGCCCTGACTCGATCTATCTGTACTATCATATTTTACTGGGTCATGAACTGAACTCCAGGGCCTTCATGCCCTAAATCCAGGAGTTCACCTTGCCATCTGGAACTAATTTTGGCAGAATGCCTTTTTGCCTCGCTGTGTAATATTGCCCTGCCAGGAAAGGTGAGAGTGATGTTTTTTTATCATTAGAAACAGTGCTATTAAACTAAACCATGTGGAAAGACAGAGTCCTGAGGGCTATTGCTGCCTCTGATTGATGGATAAATAAAGACAGGTATTCCGTGTTAGGTTATGCCACACGGATGTTTTCTGTCAACAAGGCCAGATAACTGAAATTGCCTTGGTCATTGGTCAATTGGGTAAACATTTCAATCACTGTCACGGACAGATGTTTATTAACTAAAGGCCGCCTAAAAAAATACATTTACAATTTTCAAACGAACACATTTGCTCACTGGGTTTAAAGTCCAGTTCTGTTTTTGTGTTACTCTCCAGTTTTTCATGGCCAAAGTAATCCCACTTTATCAGAGTGTTGGTGCTCAAGCATTGTTCAACTCATGCTGATGGCCTCTTTGCTCATCTCCTGCACCAGAGGCAAACCCTGGAGGTGTAAGCCGTTACTGAGCTCATGCATCATCCCTGTTTTAAAGAGGGCGTCTGGAGCCACTTCTGTCACGAGCTGACTCTGTAATTGGGACCATGTCTTCCTCTAGACAACAGTCCAACCATTTGCCTCAAGGGCAAAGCAGCACTTTACTTCATAGAGGACCTGCATAAGGTGGGTTGTTTTATTGCCGATTGAGGCGCTAGAGGATGGAGATTGGTTTCTTGTCAATGTAGCAGGGAGAACATTAACAGGACTATAGATGGATGCAGTGTGCACGCACAAGCACAAGCACATAACGACATTTTAAGTCTTTGTTACTTTAAAAAAGGGAAGCTGGGTGGGGTGACAGTGCTCACGCAGTCAAATGGAAAGCTCATGACAAGTGGGACAATTTCCCCGCCAGCGTGGTGGGTGGAGTGTTTTTCAGAGGGCGGAACAGGGGCACGGAATCTTAATCAAGGAATCTCTCTTTGCTCTGACAGAGGGAGTCTTGATGAGACAACTACCGAGGGTCAAGTTTTAATTAGGCTACATTTCTTCCCATCCCTGTGTGGGAGCAGGTAGACAAGTGTACAGCAAAAAGAAAAAGAAAAAAAAAGAAAAAAGAAATTCATAAAACATTAAAATCCAGGCAGGTTAGAGGTTTGACACCGTGCCTAGACATGGGGATGCCATGGTACATTTGGCAGCGGTGATTCATCGACCTTTCTTTTAGGTCCCAGAGGGAGGAGAAAGTACAAGGAGAGGGTTTTGAGAGAAAAAAAATATTACGATATGAGCACTTCGCTTGGCACTGGCGGTGGTGTTCCTTGTTAAGAATTTATCATTCACTGGGTCTCGAGTTGCGGTTTTTGACTGACTGGGGAAGCACACCAAGAGGTTAGGTCTAGGTGACTGTGGCACTGAGTCATGGAATTTATCATGAAATTATATTGCCTTGAGAACACTGGTGCTATCAAACTGCGACACACCTATGGGTTCTCACTCTGGAAAAGGCCTTTAAAGAGCCTCAAAGCCCTTAGGACCTGGTTCATAATTACAGGAAGGAGAGAACCTAATTGAATCTTTCCAAAAAAAAAGATTTGTTATGGATAACCTACCAGTTAAAAATGTTTAAAGGTTGAGTTGAGTACGTAGATTAAGAGGAAATAAACTTTCGAGTGCATTAAGGGCACAGTTCATGGGTAACACCCCCTTTTTGCTAATAAACACGTTTGCAACATGCATTCTTAGCAAACTAGTTTCAAACGATCTGGGCAGCCATTTTCCACTCAACTTTTAAAAGAAGAAGAAGTAAAACGTTTTGTAAGACATTCAGTTGACAACTGTCCTACCGCATTCTGTCCTCCCGAACTCTTGCATGAATATACTGTACGTGCAACATTCATACTCGTATTTGAATATGAGTACTTTTCTGCCAATATCTTATATTATATATCACTGCATTGTCCACATTATTCATATCAGTTAGCACATGACAATAAACAAATTGTACATGGATTTTATGATATGGTCTGTGTGCTGATATGTAAGCTTCCAAGTTACATTTAGCTAATCTGACATTCGTCCTAATTATTATCCCACTACACACTTGAATGGGTTACCTACATTTACAAGAGTCTGTATACCAGGCAAACACTTACCTACTGTCACTCATAAATATGAACAAACAGTCTATTTGGCCGTTTCTTCTATGGCAAATTAGCCTAACACGCTCACAAAAGTTATTTCTTGAGCAGAATCTATAACATTTGTTACTTGCTTTGATGAACCTCTCTCTCTCTCTCTCTCTTGCATCACTGGATTGACTTTCCAGTAGGTGTGCGTCTTAAATGGCCCATGCTGCCACTGTCCACACAAGATAATTGAGGACCCCTGTAGCTTCCCTGCATCTCTTTCTCTTCCCGTCTTGCCTCTCGTCCTCATGGCAACCAATAGCTCTGTAATTAGAGGACTTGACTGCCACCTCTCCTTGTAATGCGCACAGTTATTATGGGCTGTTACGCTGGAGGGGGAAAGAAAGTGAGCAAGGGAAGTTGTGGCGGGGAGTATTTTTCCTTCTCTGTCCTCGTCAGCGAGACTATGTGAAGTAGGACCAACACCACCATGTACATCTGGTGCCTTGTCAGATCTATTAAAGCTAGGGACGATGTTGGGGTTTCTGTGTGTCGAAAGCTGTGTGATGCATTGGTTCATACGAATTGAATCGTCCAACCAATAATAAAAAAATTACCATAAGAACTTAATTGCCCAACAAACAGGAAGTCTACAGCTAGACGTGATTTCAATGCAGAGAGATTGAAATGATTGCAAATGATATTGATATCCTGCAGTGTTTTGTACGAACAAAAGAATAGCTAATAAACATGTTGACTATTGTCTGCATAGGTGTGCCCATTCTTTAGCTTCCAGCATTCTTCCCTGATTTAATACTGAAGGTTGTAGAACCAATTACTCGAAACACGATAAACACCCATAACCTTTAATCTTCTTCTCCCTCCGAAACTATCAATTCATCTGACATGCTCAGTAGGCTCAGGGATGTGAGGGTATATAGCCATGGTATGGGAGGTCCTGCTTCTAGGAGCGAGGGGAAGGGGGTGGGGGTCTACAGGGCGATATTTTATGACTGGAGCTTGAGAGCGGTAAGTACTAGTTGTCAGTTCGAGAGGAACTGCGACATTCATCTACGCCCCCTCCCTTCGACGTTCGAGGCGCCCCATTGGCCCGTCTCAGAGAGGAGCCACCCTCCCCCTGATCCATGGCTGGGATTAAAGCACCTAAGGGTTTCACCTCAGAGCCCGTCTCTTCATCAGCCCCTTCATTAATCCACTGGTTAACATAACAATGGCCGCAGTTCATTCTCCAACCTCAGCGACAGTGTGTGCTAGCACAGAGATAAAACAGAAAACATAGATCCTGCCCCTCCATACTCCACCACATGTGTGTGTCACTGGCCAATAAAACATCCATATATATATATATATATATATATATATATATAGTTCACCGCCTCAGGAGTTATGTTAAGTCTGCAAATCTTTAGTTGTTGCAAGACATTCTGAAAGGCCATTATGATCACGGCTGGTGCTTATAGAGCCAGGGATCTTTGTACCACCTCTTTGACCTCTAGAATTATTGGAATCATTCATTTAGGAGCCGGAGTCCCTAGCAGGTCGGAACTCTATACTGCCTTTTAAAGAAGCAGCAGGCATACAACTAGGCCTTTAAATGTGTTTACGTCAATTTCAAGAGTGGTCAGTAAAAACCCTTTCTGAAAGAGGGTTGTGACTGCTGTATTGATTTCTTATCTTTGGTGTCTGGGGATGCATTATCTTTTACCTGTGTAGGCTGTGGACGTTTGGGACTGGCTAGGCCGGTGACATAGCCCACTGTGCCTCTAAAAGCCTTCTATCTCTGACTCTGTCTTCCTGTTGTGTGGGGAGGGGCAGACAGAGAAGTGGATGAAAGAAACAATTAGACTCCCGGTGGACTGACCTTCAGTGAATCAGTGATCTAATTGACCATCCCAGAGGGCAAACCCTGCATACTTGTTGAGGTCATCGCTGCAATGCGAGTAGGGTTGAGTACTGCAAAAGCACATATTGAAAAAAAAACAACACATATTTCTTATTTTGCTATTTATATTTTAGATAACTGAACAACCGGCGCCTGGTACATCAAATTATTTATGCTGTGGAATATATTTACATGAGTGATGGATGGACAAACCCCAGAATTTCCAAACCTGTTTTAAAAATAAATGTGGTCAAGAACATATGCTAGCCTGTCTCATTTTGAATGCAGGGCACACACTGGGCTCAAAAAGAATAGCACCTCACAATAATACATATTTTATCGGTCTAGACACTAGAAACATTCTACAAAAATGAGTCTCCCTGTTAATTAGCCCTTCTGTTAGACTGAGCTAATATGTTTTGGTATATTCCGTATGCATTGAACCTCACATAATGGTCTAATATCAAAAGCACTGTATGACATAGGATAAACTGGCCACTTGTGCATGCGTTACAAGGATCAGCACAAACAAAACGAAAGTACTGTATCTTTATTCAATGTAAAAAACAGCAAAACCTGGAACTGCTAACAAAGCTTTGTAATAAAAGAGCAGACCAGGGTCAAATATCAATTAGAATCCATTCAATTAATCAAAGTTTTTGCTCTGCCTGTTTTTTCTTTTTCTTTTTGTTTTGTTTTTACTTTATGATTGAAGTATGACGCAAGCAGGGCTAACATGAATGAAGAAGAAAAGTAATTTAGCTCCGAAGTGAAAAAAAGATGAACAGACAGAAAACACAACAAAACACATAATGTACGTGAGAATGAAGTCCTAACGCCGTAGAATGTTAGCTATAGAATGGAATTCTACAATAGGTTCACATGTTCTTTTTCTTGACAAGGGCAAACTCAGGACGTAGAAGGATAATCACAGAAACCTCAAGCGTAGTTTTTTCAAACCTTTACTGTAATGCATGGCTTTATTATGTTTTAGGGGTCAAAGAGATTTTAGCTGAGTGCAACTACACCAACAGCATTTAAAATTAGTCTAAGATTTTTTTTTCTAATAAGAGATACTTTTGATTTATCACAGCAAGCAAAAGCAACATAACAAACAGAAATTACTGGAGGATAAACTTCAAATATGGGTATTATTCGCCACACTGCTGCCTTTTCCAAATGCACGCCTAGGGTAACTTGAAATGATCAGGCTTATAATGTATTGGACTAATATAGACATTGTGTCTTGCCACTCCACATGGATTTCAAACTATATGGTAATATTGACCTTCCATATATATTGTGTGCTAAAATGTACACCCTCTAAAACTGTAGAAGCCATTCCATGAGTGTGAACCGTTAGTATATTCCTCTGACACAGGACAATTTGCTAAACGACCATGGATATGATTACATATTGTAATGCACAGTGTATTAGCGCTGGCATTAAATCATTTAGGGAGTCAATGAGGTCAACACTCAGTCCATCAAATGGAAAATGTATGAGCGCAGTTCTGCACGCTGAGGGTCTGGCTATGCAAATGTCTAGCATGACTTTAACAAGTGGGGCCTAAGTCAATGCCCCTCAGCTGTTTTTCACTGACAAAGTCGATCTCTCAGCTAGAGAAAATGTGATGTCCTGGGGCACAGGGAATTCTACTCCCTTTTTCAGAACGGTCATTTGGCAGAGGCAAATAATCTGGCGATAATTGAGATGCTATCGACTGCTTGGCCAAAACAACATTGACACAGTAATCAGCCACAGAGGCTGACTCCTCTCTGTAATACTTTAGTTTCATAAAACTACAGCTTCAAATCCCCTCTTCACTGCGTGTCGTATCAAACGAGGGGAGATATTGCTTGTCCTTGTGAAAAAGCCCCTTGCAGAACTGACACTCGGCACAGTTCTTTATGATGGCGTATGACACAACATTCAGCAGTTGAGTGTGAGTGCTGCTGAGTGCGTGTCTTGGGATCGCTGCAGATGTCACCTCACTCTGTACTGAATCACGGCTCAAACAAAAAAAAACAACACAATAAAAACACACAAAGCACACACAGAGGAGAGATATGCACAATTTATGGTTCACTGAGCTCCATGTCAAAACATACCAAGTAACTGATTATATTTTCTTGTCAATCAATGAAGAGAGGGCATCCGTCACTGAGCATGTAGAGAGCCACTCTTCAACTCGGGTATTGCAAATAGAAAAGCCCAACTACTAATAGCAATAAAGAAGGTCCCCACTCCAGGAATTTGTTTTTGTAGCGGACATCTCTCTCAACGCTCAGTGATACGCAGTTTCTATGACTACGGAGTTAATACAGCAGGTACAGCTTTCCTTCGAGACAAGGCTGCTAATTCACAGTTAGGTTTGAAAAGTGCATACAAGGTAAGGATCTGGCCAAGTAACATTATGAATGTAATTTATGCATGTATGTAGGCTCCATAACACAGACAGTGTTATAGTTCTGAATGCAAGACAGCAGTACTTTTCATATGTAAAAAATAAACAAGGTGACTTGATATACAGAAAATATTTAAATTCACAATATCTACAAATTCATGAGTAATCACGGTTGTGGCCCTTTTAATACTATAGGTTCAGCTAGTTGTTTGACTACAGATTTCTACCCAACATCATTTGCATGGATGCTGTAGAAGCTACGTCATGTATATAAAAGGTATATGTTTTATACTATGTGTTGAATAGCATAAATATATTTATATATAAATATATTCCTTATACATATATTCTATATGACTTTATACCCTACAATGAAATGTGTCTAAATTGAAGCCATCAACTTCTGGCCATGTAGGAAGTAGAATATATTTAATCCTCAGCTCCAAGATTGATGGGACACCACTCCCTGGCAAATCTGAACATCACAGAACATATATGGTCCATTTGGTCAACCTCTCACTGATATCAACGCATGGTTTGTGTCCAAGTTCAATCATCTCAATGGACCCCCCCCCTCGCTCCCTCCCTCCCTCCTGTCCCCTTCTTTAGAGTCCTTAGTGTGTCATTGAGGGACAAACACATTGACATGAAACCTTACTTCTGACAAAACAGCATTACTGGGACTGGCAGACACACACATCTACAGATTGTCATGCATTAACCTATGTTTGGTACATTGCACATGGTTTGCGTTTGAACACACCTTAGATGTTGCATTGCGTTTTTTCATCACAGGAACTCCTTTTTGAAGTGATAGTTAAGATATACTGCATGTTAGGGTCCAGAATATAACCCCAAAAATAACCTTTAAATGTAAAATATCTGTGTGCATGAAACAGGCTTACACATCACAAAATAAATAACACATTTTAAAACACCTACTGTATGGCATGTTTTTTTTCAGTAAGATGCTAGTAAATTGTTCACTAATATCAACAATTAGCTTATAATTTCATAGTATGATACTCATTTTTAACACTGTGAACTGTCTAATATCTAAATCTTACTAAGCAAATATGGGCAAATATTTAACTGAATGAAACCCAACACTAGTAGTGCAATCCAAAACAAACAAGGTGAACAGGCACTAGGGTCAAAAGCTTTCATCAAAATTTTAAAATGGTACGTATACTTAGTATGAGTGAATGTATAAAACATGGCTGACAAAATTTACAATGGCATGAAAATATATACAATAACCCACTGATATCTGAAATTCAGTCTGAGGTAATGCTGAAGTTATCCTATGACTCTTTTTTCAGCCTACTGTGGTGCAACCCTTTTTAGCTGAAGGTAAATGCACACTTTAATGTGCTGAGTCAGATACATTATCTTTGCACTCCCTCCTTACAGAGGCATAGTTCTGTTAGCAATGTGATAATAATAAGTATTACCTTCACTAATCGTGCCATAGGCAGGTAGACTCACAGGGGCACAGGCACATACTGGCCTAACCATGCAAACACCAGTATGGACTTAATGTGTTGCTCAGTACTTCTTACACTATTTGTGTGTGTGTGTGTGTGTACACACGTTATATCTGTTTGCCAAAACCCTTGCTTCTTCATAATGTGGGTATTCAGAAAGGCACAATGCTTCATTCTCTTTGAGCATACTCAGCCTGATAAAACAATAAAAGTCACTGGACTGTAAAATGTACAGGCAAGCCAATAGGATACAAAAGCAATTCCATATGATATTGCATTGGGTCTGTTGAGATTCGGCCCTTGCAGAAGGCCAGACACTGACGATTATTAATGATGTTCCTATGGAACTCTACAGGCGTCCCCTTGCTAGGAGAGACCACTATAGAGGCAGAACGCCAGTCTACACCAAACCCCCTTCAACTCAAGCCCCCAACCCCCACCCCCCTCTTTGCTTCTTCTCATGCATTACCGGGTGGATGGTGTAAGTGTGTGTGTATACTTGTGTATGAACCCGATCCTCTATAATAAGATCTGACTTAAAAAAAACAAACATGCTTTGATCTTCCTTATTTCTAAGAGAAGTTAATACATGTCTAAAACATACCCATAACACATCTGACTATTCTACCAAACAGCAAATAATCAGAGTACAATAAATTCATATTTGGCTATATACATGTGAATCTAGGTTCGATGTTTGTCTTTGACTTGCAAACATCAAAAATGAAGTCAAAAACAACAATACTATAGCATGTTGCGGACTTGGCCTTCTTTCAACCTTCGAACACGGCAGTTAGGTCCAAGTCAATTTTGGTTGTGTGACGTCATCATGACTGGCTTGCTGTTGACGTAAGTGGCCCAGTAAACCAGATTGAAGATGAAGAAGAGAACGGGGAAGATTATGCGTGAGATCTTGTCAACCTTGCTGACACGATTGTAGGACTTCCTGGCTTCCATATATGGGTCATCCATTTTAGGTAAGTGGTGGTGGTGGTGATGGTGGTGCTTGACTGGGGGGGTGGTGGTGGCACTCTTTGAGATGGTCGTTACACCTTGGTCTTTACCTACGTTAATGGCATAGGTCGTGCCAACAATGTTGAATGAGTTATTGGCCTTTTTGGACAAAGTGGCTGATTCTCTTCTCTGTAAAAAAAAACAAAGAAAGAAAATGTAAAAGGTATTAGATAACGAGGTACCCAACTAAACCATAACTTCCATTTGAACTCATCACGAGGAAACAGAAGCGACACCACAAGACACGACACAGTGAGAGTACAAAACAAAGCCTAACCATATCTTTAATCCTGGCAATGTTACTCTGAAAGGGTTCCTGAAAGGAAAAGTAGAAAAGAAAAATAGGTTTTACCAATTAGTTCAAATTACCAAACTTCCATACTCGCATTGACATCAAACCAGGAACAAGCACAGCACAACAATTCACAATGTTATTTACAAAGGCTTATTATTCCAATGAATTAGGCAGACTCTCTTGACATGGCATGTAATGACGATAAAGATCTAAACTACACAAAGACACCACGTTTCCACAGACGACCCAGAATGCCAGGGTCAACAACACTATCTTTATCAAACAGGTTTGACATAAACATCTTTGGCATTATGAATAAGGTCATAATTTGTTAAAGAGGATAATATCATTAACATCATACAATTATGCTTTAGTTTTAGGTAAAAAGCTAAAAGAGCTGTGTCGTGTATCTCGTGAGGGAAAGAAAAAGAACCAGGATTGAGCTGGAGAAGCACAGACTGGGAGGGGTTGAGATTAGGGTTGTCCCTCCAGCCAAGACAAAAAGGCAGGGTTAGGGAGCATAACGCTCCTGTGCTCTAACATGTAAAAAATTACATGAGTGTCCACTCACCAAAATTATACATACAGAGTGAGACAAGGCTTTCCCCAAGCAAGAGGAAAAGCTTGCCTCGTGGAAATGGGTCAGAAGTTAAGGAGCAAAGAAAAAAAAAAAAAAAACAGTCCATGGGCAAGATAATCATTTCATTTTGGGTTGTTTACATTTTGGTGACACACACCACATTAGATTACAGGCAAAGTGGAACGGCAGGGTTTGAACTAGCCTGCTGGCTTTTAGATTAGCATGGACGCAAGGAAGGCCAGGTCAAGCAGAGCTTAATCAGAGTACCTGGAAATAAATCTGATAAATCTAAGTCGGGAGTATGGCCCCTAAGCAAGCAACAAAGCGAGGAAGATGTGTCGAGTTAAGTTAAATCAAAGTCTTGGCTATCACTATCCGTGATGGACTGCATACAAACACGGCATTTAGGCCAAAAAAAATCTTATTAAAAAATATGTATATGACTGCCAAGTCAATTGATCAACCATTCAAAAGTTCAAATGCATTACTTTGAAACTACACTACGCTTCTCTTTGCCAAATGGTTTTCTTAACCTTAGGATGAACAGAGTACAGCACAGTGCATAGGGTGAATGGGACCTAAACAGAAAGGCTACTAAGACCATGATTACTATTTTAAGCTGCCGTATCAAAAGAGAACAGGGCAATCTCTTTGGGTGAGTTGCATGGTCAAATTGAGGGGAGCCTGGGCTAACAGATTTCATTTCACCTTGGACAGGGCTAGCTGCAGATGGTTGGTAAGATACAAAACGTCTTCCACGCCTGCACGGACACAACAGTGCTCCACTGCAGAAATAAAAAAAGAAAGAAAGAAACGTCACAGCTATAGTTGGGGGGGGGGGGGGGCTCGGAGTGCTTTCACGGTGTGATGGTATTAAGCCCAGCAGCCGCTGTCTGCAGTGCTGCTGACTAGGCCAGGGCTCTCTATCTGATGCCAATATCTGGAGAAAGGGAGAGGAACAGAGGGCAAGACTGAGAGTGAGAGAGAGATGGGCAGAGAGAAAGATAGAGAGACAGAGAGAGAGAGAGAGACAG